>WTSP01017337.1:0-69550 GCA_025331215.1 Actenoides lindsayi | reverse complement strand
GGAAGGAAGGAAGGAAGGAAGGAAGGAAGGAAGGAAGGAAGGAAGGAAGGAAGGAAGGAAGGAAGGAAGGAAGGGAAAGTGCAAACATCCACATGCTCAAGATGTTCTCTGGAGGTCCAGAATGATATCCTGGCACAGCTCCTGGGGATTTGGCAGCTGGAACACCTGTGCTGATATGAGGCAAGAGGGCTGATTTCACCTAAGCAGTTAGCTTTCAGTTTGGGACTGCACCCCTGACAGTGTCCTGGACGCCTCTGCCAGTTACATGGAATGACGCTGTTTTTAACCAAGCTCACTGACCATCACAGCAGAAACATTACTGTAATTCCTAAAAATCTCATACAACTGACACAAGCCCTAGCAGTCAGGATGACGGGGCGTGAGAAGGCAGAGATGTAACAATTTTTGTGTTAAATATCCATGCCAATTTACCGTGAAAATTTGAATCTGGATGCATAATGTCACTGAAAAATCAAAAGTAATGAATTTTTGACACAGCTAATCTTACAGTATTTACAGTATAAAAAGAGGAAGCAGTTCTCCAGAGGATTAGTCTGATCCCCCTCAGTGGGACCAGAGCACAATATTGATTAAAAAGGGCTATATCCCTGAATAAATTCAGGACCATAAACATGTTACTACATTCACTGAAAAAGAAACAGAAGAAGCAGTCTAATCAGATCATATTTCCAACACAGAGTAAGTGTCTCATAAACTGTGAAACAGGGGAAGGTAAACTCTATGAATTTCCTCTCTGATAAGTCAGTTTGCTTTCAGCAATTGTAGGAAATAAAATTATTGAAGAATAACAATTTTTTTTAAACTGGTAACATAAACAGTCTCTTGCTGCAAATGAATCTGAAAAGCACAGCCACTGCATTTTCCTCTCCATAGACAGAAATTGTTCTGCTCCTGCTCTATTCACAATTAAAAATCCCAGTAGCCCTAGCAACTGGGCCACTGAATGTCTGAGGCAGGCCATATAAAGGTCTGAAAAACATCCCCAAAGCCCCAAGAAAACAAAGTTTAAAAGGGAAGCATTCTTTCTCACTCCTTGACTACCTTCTTCTTGTTGCTGAGGAAAGAGGCAAGTCTCTTAATTCCCAATATGATATCTCTGTATATTAACTTGTTAGAATAAAGGCTAAATTCAAAACTAAATCACTTGAGTAGCAATTCAGTACCTAATTTACTGTAATATTAGGCCCCTGGCTCCTATTCTCTTCAGTTCATAAATGCAGATTGGCTAGAGGGACTGCAAAACACAAAGCAATAACATAAAATAAACTATTAAAGCAAAGGACACCATGTTCCTTTGATTCTCACACCCACCTACACACAGACGCCCACACATACGCCAAAACTCCTCAGGAGTAAGAATTCTGAAATGTGAAAAGTCCAGTAAACACAGCTGTAAAATAGACTTAACACTTTTTTATGTACGTGTCCTGTGTCATTAAGCAGCTTTCCCAGAAAAAAGGCCGTGACATACACATGCCTTTTTTTGCTGCTGGAGAGGTAATTGCTTTTTCAATAGAAGTCATTTCAAGCTACTTGCTATACATTGAGTGACAGACCAGACAAGTAATTTTGTGTTCCCACAACAAATTAGAAAGGTAGCAAAGCGATGGAGTAAGCACAAGACAATCCTTCTTGGCCCTTCAAGTTATTGCACAGAAAGCATTAAAAAAGATACGATGTCCAGCTATTGATTCCATGGTGAAACATATTTCATTCCAAATTCTTTTGCAACAGCTCGTGTCTATGTTGGTTTTAACAAGACTTCAAATGTCTAGAAACTTAAGCAAGAAAGTTGTTAAAGTTTGGCTTTACAGGGATCCCTTTAAAAAATTACACTCTTTTTCTGTTTGGAAAGAATATCTTGATTATGCCAGAGGTCTGATTTGCCCTTGAAAGTTTTTCTGCCTTACAGTAGCCCAATGCCCAGGCACCCAAATTCAGCTGTGTCCCCTATTCACCAAACGCTCAGCTCAGGCTGGTAAAGATACTCCTGGAAAGCACTTGCCTCCTAATAGCTCATTCCAGTGATGCCATACCCATGTATCCATGGGAAACTGTCTGCACCAGCAAAAAATGGCTTCCAGAACTGCAATGATTCTTATCTTTTTTTTTTTTTTTTTTTAAATATAAACTCAGCTGTCTAGAAGCTGTATCCTCATCCTCCTCTTTAAAGCATCTGGTGTTTTCAGTCAACTCTCCTGCTATCCCACCTGTGAAAGCATGTGGCTATGTTTCCATCTGGAGCTCATGCTAACTTGCCTTCAAGCCACTGCTCCTCTCTCCAAAAAGACTTGTCTTACATGATCTGCAAAGAGAGAAGGCAGATAATCCCAGCTACATCATTCACACTAGACTAAAGACATGTATTTGTAGATGGGAAGAAAAACAGAGTTTTTGGGACCTGGAAATCTTGAGCAGTTCTGAAGAGGAGACCACAGGCTGCAGCACACCTACTAAAAGGCAGACGTAAAAAGGGTAAGAAAGTCTGGAGCTGTCACCTCCATACTGGATGCAACAGTGCAGAGCTGGATTCAATGTCAAGCTCAGATTGCACCATTCCCCGCATTTCATAGTAGGTGCTTTGCAGCACTGAGAGAAAGAGCTGAGGAAGGACAGATAACACCAGTTTATTCAAGAGCAGCCTCTCCCAAGGACTCTCTGATGTCTGTCTAAAGCTGATTCAGCCTGCTGAAGAAGGAAAAAGGAGTTAAAATAGGTTTATTATTGCGTACTCCAGTTTACTTTCCCTCCCCATCCATGTCCTCTTTCCCAAAAGAGCCAGGCACCTGTGCACAGAAAAAGGACAGATCCTTCTGAAGAAGCCAGTTTATTTTCACAATATGCATCAACTGACAATCATAAGCACACCAAACAGAAAATAAAAGGTTGATATTGAAAGCATGAAAAAAACACTTCCAAATGCATGATTTTACAGGACAGGCAAACAGAACTTCTTACGGAATAAATCAAAACAATGAAAACAGAAAAAGGAACATGATGAAACCCATACTTCAGTACTTAGATAAAAAAAGATACAAAATTCAAAGCAAGCTTTGCAAGCAATTCACTAACTGGTTGTTCAGATTCCATGATTTTCATAAATAAAATGACAAATATGTGAGGTAGACATCCAGATGCAGTATGTCAGTTTTCCCATCTGCAAATCCAAGTCCAAAACAAATTACTTGCCTTCTGTGCTTGAATTCAAAATTAGAAATAAGTAGAGCTGGTTCACTTTTGGCTCAAGGGATCGGGTTTGAATTGGCTTGCTGATCTAGAAAGCAGCAATAAGCTTTCTGTTTGTAGAATATAATCTTAAATTTGGCATTTGTTCTCCCTGCAGTCCTCTGGCACAATGGCATCTATTCAGACTGCCTGCTTTAGTTGCCTAACACAAATGCTGAACATCTCAAAACCGGATGTCTGGCCACAGCAAGCATCAATAATAAAATAATTCAGAGTACCCAGCTTAGGGCTACTTAGCCTGTGGAAAGAGCCAGGCCTGAAAGAAGGTCCCTGAAGAATGATTCAAAACACTAAAGCAGATGCCAACATGCCCCTGCTGACTGGAAGACCCTTAACAGTGAAGAAATAATCCTGTAAGTTTCCTGCTAGCACATTGCTGAATGGGCAGTTGCCCAAAGGAGAGGAGAAGGTGGACTCCCAGCAGGTGCTTCTCTGAACATTCTGCATTAAATGTTTGTGTCTGCATCAGTTTGGAATGATAAGACCTCTCCTGTGGATGCCACATCACTGAGGTACATCCTCCTCATGCTGCCCCAGCAAGCAAATCCTCAACTCAGGATGGTCAAGACCTGCTGCCTTCCAGCCCCAAACCCGGGGTCAGCAGGGAGCTGGGCCCCTCACCTTCTTTGTCCAATGATGTGCTATTTGCTGCCTTCTTAGTGATCATCTAGCATAGCTCATCTTTGCTCAACCTCACATACCAAGGCAGCACAGCAGATACAGTGGCTACAGTTCCCGGAGCAATTCCCTATTCTCCAGCCTCCAGCTGCAAACTAGGAGCTGATGCACTACTAGCAACACAGTGAAAGCTGTTTTTTATATATCCTATAAGATATGTATGTATATATTTATACAAACACCACAAAGTATGAATACACATATGCTATATATTTATATAATCTATAATGTATGGCTTAAACATTATGTCATATGTGTTACAAACAACTACAGTTATTATAGTTATTTATGTATTCTATATAAGTAATATATATAAACTGAGATCTTATTCAGGAAAATTATAATTCAAAGGTTTCTTCAAGTCTTTCTGCGATGCATTTTTCAAAGCTGCTGCAAGAAAACCTTTAATCCCAGAATAGGATGGACAAATTTAATAAAAGGGTTCAACAAAATTGAGTGTTGCAGTGACAATCTCATCAAGAGCTAGAATGATATAAGGCAATCAGCTAAACCAAACCTCTACTCCCTCTGCTTCCATTTCTAAGCATGAATATACGTATCGTGAATGTAGAACAAACATAACTCTTGCAGCATCTCCAATCCTGTCTCTCTAGTCTCTAATTGAATCATTTCATTTCGTGACTTGGTTTTCCCAGCACCACTAGTCTAAAACAGTGCAACATAGTGCCATTGTACAGGCATTAATATATTGTAAAATGTACAAATAAATTACATTCATAGTTACAGCAAGTCATATTGAAGCTAAGCTGGTCTGCCAAATAATAACCTGTAAAAATAGCAGGGTGAATTTTACTCTGTTAATACAGACAAGTATAGAACAATTTAACTGGAATCTGAATACTCTGATATCATCGCAAGCAAGTATAGAACATGGGTTACCACCTAATATTGTTAAGAAAGCTTTGGCAGTATTTTGCCCATTAGATGAAGTCACAGACATTTTTCAGGTTGTCATCAGCATGCCAGAAGAAGACTGTGAGACCAACAGCCCTTTTCCTCAAAAGCAACAGTATTTAAAATGTGACCTTACATCCTCTGACCTGTGCCAGTCCTTATATTCACCACCAGAGTCTTTCCACTGCATCTTTTCTAGAACTTGTCTTTTCATGTTTCTATTTTCCCATGAAATAGCACTTTATTCCCTTGAGAAACTGTTTACAGCAGAAATATCAGAACATATGGAGTAGTATTAGAAAGTATTTTCTGGGATTTTATGTGTTTTAGCCACAGGTTATTTTCTGTCCCAGGATGCTACCTGCTTGGCCTCAGCTTTACCAGCAAGTAAAAATCCCCAAATGCCCAGATGTCATAAATGTCTGGTTGTCAAGTATAGACATCCCGCAGATCATTTGTGGACTCAGTGTCTTCTAAGCACCATAAATAAATCTCATTGTACCAAAGGCAGTAACCAGAGGTCATGAAGAAAGCTTTGGATAATATAAAATATGCCTGTGCACCTGCTAGGCAGCATGAACTGCTTTACCCTCAAAAACTAGTAAGTGTACCAATAGAAAGAAGGGTACAGCTTATAAAACCACAGAATTCAAATTACTGAGCTTGTAAAAAGAGAAAATTACCTTTGAACTGCCAGATGACTGGCATTTACTATTTATTTCTGCATCATTTACATGGCACCACAGATGTCCAAAGTAATATACAATAGCTGAACTGAGGTAAGATGAAGAGCTGGTAGTTACGTAGAGTCAGTTGAAATGCACAGCTTATACTCCGAGTTATAAAGTACAGTAGACTGTATTCTGGCTGTAGATTTTGGTCGTTCTTATTTGCCTTCTCAGCCATGCCCAGCTAAGGCATGCATCACCCTGTCATTGGGAATCACCTCCTCATTGATACGTATTTCATGACAAGATACATGTACCTAAGTGTCAGTATCCTCTGCCTATGATCTCTGCTTGCTCACAAGTCACCACCAAGTCCTCCAATTCCTCCACCTTATGGCTGCCTTTCTTCATCAAAGCTTTTAATAGGTTTATCATACAGAAACATTGCCCAGACTAAAATTAATCTTCAATACCACAGAGGCCTGAAATTTTATTGTTGCGAGAATTGTTCCAGCTTTGCGGCATTTAAATTCTCAGCCACCGTCCCATGTTAATGTAGAAGTTATTGTGTCTTGAATAGGTTTGTGCCTTCCCAGAACAATGTTAGATTAGAGCTTAACACTTCTGTATCACCCAGCTTCTTGTCATGTGCTTCTTTTTTTTCCAAAATTAAATCCAGGTGTACCTAGTACATACTAATGAGTCCAAGCTTCTTCAGTTTACATGTTGGGAGTTTCCTAAGGCTTATGTTACAGGCTGGAAAGTCTACTGTGCATTCTGTTTAAAAGAAAGAATGAAAAAAAGCAGAGATGAAAATTAAGTCCTTAAGTAAAAAGACAAAAATAAGAAGATTCCCCAGCTCTCCAATTAAGAACTTGCTTATTCAGGCCTCCTACGTTGCCAGCAGACTACACACTAATAAAACCAATTTTGGATTATTTAGAATTGAGCAAAAATGCTGTTAGTTTAGAGAGCCAGCATGAAAATCACTGGCATAATGACAAGCTCCAGCAATAAGAAAATTAAATTACATCATTACACAGAAACATAAGCACTGATGGAATTCCACAGCTTTAATGAGGCCAGTATGGAGTTCATGACCCTCTATGAAAAATGTGTTTAACAATGATGGGCTGGGCCATTGAGTGCCATTATTTAAAGTCCTAAAAGGGAGTATGTCTTGCAATCTGGATGAGTCTAATCTGCAATAAAAAATGATAACCCAAATAAAAGACATGTCTCTGCCTTTTCCAGCCTCCTCTTTATAGCACCAGAGAAGAAAAGGAAAATATGAGTTTTGTAGCATGCTCATAAACTGAGAACTGGGCAACTGCTGGTGAATTAAGGGCGGACTTCAGCTCCATCCACGGGTCATGGCAATGTTTTAAGAGATGTAGAAGAAGGATTTTCTTACTTCAGCAATCAAAGAAGTTACTGAAGTAGAAAGAGAACAGGTAAACTGGGGTCAGGGTGTACAAGAGACTGTCAGGTATTTAGGAAAAGAAACAGGGCAGAAAGTTCCTGAGTTTAGAAGTAAAGCATGATCAAATAAATCCAACTGATGATGCATTTAATGTTAGATAGGTGAAAATCAGAAAGGTTATGCCAGTACTTGTAAATCAAACAGTACCAAGGCATGTTTCAGACTCAACATTGCCAGGCTCCCTTCTTTACATCATTAAATTGCTTGTGAACCCTGGCATAGTTCAGGACCATTTCAGCTAACACTACCTAAAAATTTCCAGTTATAGTTCAAAAGTTAGCCCAGATAGGCAGTTGCCATGCAGCAGTTTGTACTACAGAGAAGGCTGGTTTAGCGGTGTGGATGCAGGGTGTCCCCTGTCATTCAGCAACAGCACTGGGCACCACTCCCAAGCAGATATAATTAATTAATGTAGATATAGCTAGAAGGTCCATCGCTATTGCTCCAGTCATAGGACTTGTACCTGGCTTCATTTTTGCTCCTGAAGGGAGAGAGCAGGAGGGGATAAATTTCAGCCCCAAGTCACTGCTTGAGAGTGACGGATACTGGCATTTGTTGCAGTGCCCAAATTGCTGAGTTCTGGGACTATGGTCAGAGCTTTTTCAAGAAATTAAATCAAACCTGGAAAAAAAAATCTCAGCTGTATGTGTCATGAGATTATTTGCATGGTCATCTTTATTTCATTTGGTTTACTTGGATTTCAGATCAGCTCTTGAGAACACAAAGTACTTTGGACTCCATATGAAGTCCTCAATTCAAAATGCTATTAGGATAAATTTGAACTCGCTCTTTAGGGAGCATACAAAATCAAATCCGACACCAAGAAGAAGAATCACTTCAGTACTCATGGGAGAAGTGAAACACTACTAAAATAAATGCACAGCAGGTAAACACAGCTCCTCACATTCTCTCTCAAATTGCATTTTAAAGAAATATTTTACTAAGGTTAATACTACTCTTCAAGTTGTTGTGGGGAGCTGGGGAGAAAATAATCCTTGGCTTTCAAAAAATTGTGCTTTGCAGCTTTCAGAGGATCTTTTTTGATTTTTGAACTTTTAGTGTTTCCACCTACCCCCCTTCCACATGCAGGCAGGACCTTTAGTTGAGCATTTATTGAACAGGTACACATTACTCTGCCACATAAATACTGTTTTATTGACATTTCCTATGCTAAATAAGCCTTTCTTCAGCTGTTTAAAATTCACCATGTAATAGTGTTTGTAGAAAGGTGCTAAACAAAGAGAAGGAGAAAAAAAAGAAAGGGAGAAAAATGCTTTAGGCAAAGTTTCCCATCATCATCTTCTTACTGTAATTATCACCACAAAGCATAGCAAAAAATGTTCCAGAGCAAAATGATTTATCTAACATGGCAAAGTAATAAAGGTCAGATTCTGATTTTCTGATATTTATCAGTATTAGTAAGAAGAAAGTCAGCTCCTCGGTATTTTACACCCTTCTCATAGTATAAATGACAACACATGATTCAAAAGAGTGGGGACCTGATACATTTGAGGACATTAACCTTACTCCCTCAGAGCCCCTGATCTTGCCAGTTTCAAATGTTCCCACTTCCAAGTAAGCACTCAGCTGTGCTGTTTTCATCAGCATCTCTGTTCTCAAGTGCCTCCACGCTGTGGGACACAGTTTGCAGTCAAGACAGTTTGCTCAGGAGGATGCTGTATATTGTGCTGACCATGGCCTCTTCTCCCTCTTTAAAGAGCAGAGAGAAACATCTGTGGAATAAGCCTGATTTTCTGAGAAGCTGGAAGTTATTACTAAGAGAAACAAGGCAAGAACAGAGAAAAAAGTAGGATAGGTCCAGGAGGGGACATTGGAGAAAAACAAGCCCTAAATTGCTGCACTTTTTATAGTTGTAGCAGCATTGCCATTTAAATGCTGATGTTTGCCAAAGTAAATCAAATATTTATTAAGGAAAACTCCTGCTTGGGTGGAAAACTAGAGCTCTTCAGAACCAATGACATGCTTACCTGTAGCAAACGGATATTTTCTTTTTTCAATAATCATCCATTATAGACAAAAGTTAAAACCAGAGCTTGACACAGCACTGTCAGAGCAATTACTCTTCACTGCAACATTTGGAAATAACCCAAGTTTTCCAGCATTTAATAGGTAATGTAGTTTAGGTTCCCACTTGTACTCTAAATGAGTCGCAGCCACTGCTGTAGGTAATGCCAGTTAAACAGGTTGTGTTGCACAATATTCTGAGGGGGGTGATTTCTGCTTTGTCTTACTGCTCTAGAGAAGATTATCTTGCAACTGTTTTCTGCGGTGCCTGATTATACCTGACTGAAATATCAGAAAAAAACCAAACAAATGAACAATCTTTCTTTGCCAGGAATCATAATAATCTAAAAAATTCTTGCTGTGTTTTTTTAATCCACAAAAAGGAACTAAGCCATTTTAGTTTGAATGACTTTCTCAGAAAACAAAAACAAAAAACAAAATCAAAACAAACAAAAAAAAAGCCAACCCTCAAACAAGCAAACATAAACTTCTGTGAGAGAAATTCCCAGTGTTTGTTTGTTTTGAAACAGACAGACTTTATCAATTCTGCCCCAGTAATATCTCTGCTGAAGACAAATGTTTTAGAAACCAGAAGGCAGAATACAGAGGAAATCAAATGACAATTGCATAAATGTCTTTTTCCCATTACCCAGACTGAAACCTGTCCCCACAGATATTTTGTGAAGCTTTTATTTATTTTGTGAAGTTGCAGAATCACCTTAAGGTTTTTGTCTATTTGTGAGAGTCACCGTATTTGACATAGGAACACACACTGATGCACTTCTTAGAAAAGGCTCAGGTAAGAGTGTTTAATCAGTGGTTATGTACCACATAGTTTTCAAGCACTTGAACAGCAGTTTAAATGCAATAGAACTTTGGAAAATAAATAATTTTCTACAGCTGTTCTTCTCTAATGTCATTTTTTTTGTAGTTCCCAATTTCAGCTTATTCGTTATGTTATGGAGCATGATCATGAAAGCTCTGTTGTTCATGGTCAAGAAAACATCTGTGAACAGCTGGCACATTTTATGGCCATTCTTATTGCAGGGTCAAACAATAATTTGTGCAAAATACTATCAGAGTTGAAAATTTTCTCCTGTCAATGTGAGTTGACAGATGTTTTGTCTTTGATCTATAATAGCCTACATAAGGACTGGACATTTAGGCACATTTAAAAAAGTACAAAGAGTGTTGAGATTACCATTTTAAAGAAATTAAACCACTGAAGAAGTTCAGTTGTTGTCAAAATGTGTAGTAATAAAAGATGTTATGAAAACTGGAACACTATTGTCTCTATAGCTATAGCAACAGCACTAAGTAGCTGACATCTAAATTTCCTATGTTATTCGATTAGCATCCCTTTCCTTTTTTCTTGTATTACCTTGTCCAACCTCCTGCTTCCTCACATTTTATAAATATAGCTACCTTTATTCAACCTTGCACTCCTGCCCCTCCAAATTGCAGACTCTCCCAGACCTCCCAAATGTATGAACTATTAATCTCTTTTGTTTTTCTCAAACAAATCCTTGCAGTCCAAGCTGTGTCCTGTCCATCCCAGGTCTCTGCATCCCAGTCAGGATCGCAGCCTTCCAGAGGAGTTCCTGGCACTTTGTTTTGCCCAGACCTCTGTATCTTCCCAGCTGTTAGCCATCTCCTTCCACATCTACCCAGACCATCCCAAAACCCACTCTTTTCCCAGGTATCACTGGGGCTTATCTCTTCTTGCTCCCATTTCAGATGCCCCACCAACTACACCAACATCCTCCAACAGAACTGTACACCCCTGCCACCACCACCATCCTGCATCCACACTGCCCCTCACCATCCCTGCCTTGCCCTTGCACTGCTGGGGCTATCCATTCTTACCTGACTTTAACATTTTAAAGAAAAGTGGTATTCACGATGATTTTTAAATGTTTTATGAGTTAACATACTTTATATTATTATCTTCTGAGCTCTATCATCAAAATTCCTGAAGCAGCAGAGAGAAAATACCAAGAAAAAAAACTTTTGGCTTTGCACCAGCACAACCCAGCTGGTATTGTGTTCCCTTTATTTTTCTTATTTAATGAAGGTTGATGGAACGTGGCCCAGTTGTATACACGTGAAAACTGTATCTCATTAGTTGATAACCCTCATAAATGTGTCAAAGACTATAACTTGTATAATGTGCTAAGGAAAGACTTCTATAATCATTACAAGATAATGAAGACATTGTGATCTGAGTTAAATCTATTCAAGAAAGAAAAAATGAGCCAAAAATTAATCTAAACTAAAAAATTTGAAAGCTATGTGTCTTGAGAGTTTGAAAAATGTAATGTCCTATGAGCAATGTCCAGACTATAACACAATGAATTTTGAATGGTATTTAGATGCCAAGGAAAGGCAGAGCATTCTACTTCAAAATGAAAAATACCAAATTACAGATTACTGTAAATTCTAGAGTGATGATAATAGTAACAAGATAAATGAGGTAAAATGAATGAAAGGGGAAGAAATTAATTTCTTAGATCTTTATGATACAAAGATTTACATGCAGTTTTTCTTTTGCATACTGGTTTTATCAGCATTTTTATGGGACTTGCACACTTTTTATTTTTTTCTTTTGGCTCCTCAAGCACAACTGTTTTGATGGTTAACTTTCTCTGAATTCCTGAATGTTATGTCTGAAGCTTAAGAAATTCTGTGAAGATATTAGTGTATGTTATACAGCACTTTTTCACCTAGAAAGGCATGCCACAATAAACACTCTGGGAACAATATGCCTATGAGGAAGTCAGAGCAGCATCTTAGAAGTTTTTTGCCTTTGAAAATCACCTTTGGGATGAGACATCTTGACCATAGAAGATGGACTAGCAGAAGCACTGTCTTACTTGAAACAACCTCACACAAGACACGAGTTTCCACTGGCCACTTTCATATCCCACCATTTCCCAAAAAACTGGTGAGGGTCCCTTTGAAGGCAGCAAAAAGCACTGTGAAAGCAGCAAGACTGTCCACCTCTGAGCTGGATTGATGATCAGGAAAAGGTAGTAGCCCTATGCATTACCACAGCTCAGGATAGTCCATGTTGTACAACCATCACTACCCCATCTTCACTGCAGCTGCACCCACCCTTGGTAGTATCACGAAGGTGCATCAAAATGGCAGTCTTTCTTCTAGACAACAAAGTGATTCCAGGGGCCCTTAGGCTACACAACCCCTGAAACTCTTGGATACAAAGTTAATGAAAGTGTGTAGTGCAGACTGTATTCTGCTAATAATCCCCAGGGCTGGCCCAAGACCGATGCATCAAAAATTATGTCCTAGCAAGCAACTGTGTGTGGTAGAACAAACTGTTCTAAAGATCACCCCATTCTCAAATAATTCAGACCTTGGCACGCAGCATAGATCTCGGTGCCACACGCACCAATAGTTGCCATCTCCTTCTGCTGCCCTACAAATATGCTGTCATACTGATGCCTTTTCCTCCTCTAAGCCTCATGCTTGCAAGTAAACACATCTCTCCTCTTGCTGCCTCCTGTTGGGCTCACCCAACACCTTCTAAAGCAATGAGAATGTTTCCACTGATGTCAATGGCATAAGCTCAGAGTAACTGCAGCTGCAACGGTGGCTACCTTACCTGAGGACTAACACAGTACTGCAAAGACACTATGGAAATGATAATGAACTTAGACAAGGACAACTTGGCCTTCTTTTTGTTCACAGTAACAACAGGTCATAGTCTTTCTGAAAAAGGACAAGAAGTAGTAAGATGGTTGCATTAGTTGCACAAAAATATCTTCTGAAAACCTAACACTATTAAACCAATAGTAATAAAATAAGCCTTGGTAAATTTATACAAGCTAAGCCAGCCACAAGGATTCTGAGAAGGATTTTCAGTATTTGTATTCTCATAATTAATTGTTACTTCCCCGGAATAGTATTCTAAGTATAACAAACTAAAATCTCAACTATGGAGTTTTACAGTGCCCTCATAAACCTATAAAGTAATAATGCAAACAAACAAGTTAGGTTTTTGGGGGGTTTTTGTGTGTGTGTGTGCATGTGTTAAATGTATCACAGAACGCTGACGTGTAGAGTGGAATCATGTTCTCAGAAATAAATCTCTGGAACCACTTCTGGATCTATCCACCTATGTCATATTGTATCCTTTACAGCAGCATTTGAACACCTTCCAACTACTTACAATACAAGTAACAGACTTCATCTCCTTTCCCACAATAGGATTGCATTCATATTCATTTTCTATGCTAGCAGATTAGTTGGTTTGTCTATCTGGTGTCTGTATCACAGCTTGTTGGGTGTCTCTAAGTACAACACAGTAAGCATAATAAGAAATAACAGAAGTGAAGTAATATCTGGTTTGTCTGGTAATATCGTGTGTATATACAGGCCTGGGAAATTCAACGTGTAAATATTGCATTTGCTTTTGAAAGTAAGTATTATTTATCACACTAGCATTTCTTTCATTTTGTAGAGGCAGATTATCATCTCTGGTCCTGAAGATTCCTTGTCACACTGGTTCAACCCTATGTGCATCTCCTTGTAAGATAAACCCTCTATGAAATACCAGTAGTGAGATTTTTATTTTCACAGCCATTTAATAAAAAGTACTTCATTATTCATTCTAGATGAGTCTCTCTGGAGATAGCAAACTATCTTTTAACAGGGAGATGCTTCGGCTGCAAATCATAGGATACCAGCCTGGGAAGATAAAAGTCACAGAGAACTTTTAAATTAACAGAAAATGGATGAACAATTCATAATTATTTGGGAATGAATGACACCTCAATTTATCATCAAATGTTTGGAAAGGCAGTACATGCACTTGTATGCCTTTTATGGTCTTTATTGGGTCACTGCTGAACACTGGACCAATCCATTAGAGTATGACTGATATAGTCAGGGCCTTAGTCCTTCGTTGGCTTCTCCACAAAAACGGTATGAAGGATGATGTCAGCAATAAACTAAATGCTCAGTTTCTTCGGGGATAAAAGAATCAGGAATTTCACAGCTTGTGCCTATTACTTCAGTGTGACTGACTATAGATAGTTATGCAATGATTCATGGAATCTCTGTAAGTACAATTTTAAAACAGCTTGATATTGTGAATTATACAGAGTAACAGAATGGTAGGGGTTGGAAGGGACCTCTGTAGATCATTTAGTCCAACGCCCCTGCTAAAGCAGGTTCTCCTGAAGCAGGTTGCACAGGATTGCATCCAGATGGGTCTTTGAATATCTCCAGATAAGGAGACTCCACAAACTCTCTAAGCAGCCTGTTCCAGTGCTCCATCACCCTCAAAGTAGTTTTTCCTCATGTTCAGATGGAACTTTCTGTGTTCCAGTTTCTGTCCATTGCCCCTTGTCTTATCACAGGGCATCACTGAAAAAAGTCTGGCCCCATCCTCTTGACACCTACCCTTTAGATATTTATAAACATTAAAAAGATTCCCTGTGTTTTGACAAGAATTCCCTGTGTTTAGTTTGTGAAGACTGCAATTTTACTTCATACACAAAGCTTGCTTTCCACCTCCGCTGGTTATTTTATCTCCTCACTCTTATTCTGTACTGAAATTCCCAAGGATGGCAATTCAGGGCTAACAACTGAGCAGTGATGCCATCTTTCTGCCAGCATGTGCCACGTAACCTGCTATGGAGACGTTCAGCAGCTATTCACTGCTAACTTTCTCACTTGTATACTCAGACATGCAGCATCTTTGGAGCATTTACAAGCTCCTTTGCCATGGTCACTATGTGCACTGTCACATACATCACTTCTGGCCATGTAGTGAGACTGTGTCTATGCATTACGTCTCCTAAGTGACTTCATATGCGTATCTCAGACCACAGCAAGAAGGCCCTGACCATGTCAGCTGCAATACATTCATTTCATCCCCAGTCTTATGATGGAAAATTCCACTGCATCTTCAGGAGGAAGAATATCATGGAAAAGGCTGTGAGTTCCCAGAATAATTCAGAGCACTTCAGGCTGTCTCCCCATCTCCAGGCTACCCCCAGGAAAAGAGTCTGCATGCAATCCACAGACTGGCTGAACACTTCTAGTCATTAGATTTTTTTCATCCTCTGTCCACATGGAAATTTCATGGGACAAAATGTTCGCTATCACACTGGCCACCTGCTTTCCTAAACCTGAATTTCAGTAGAGAAGTAACCAAGCAGGGGATTATCAAGTGGGGATCTGGATCATCTGAGAAGGTGGATAAAAGGTTTAATTGACACAGAGAACTATAAGCAGAGAAACAGAACTGAGTGCAAGAGAGGAGGCAGAAAGCTAGCTACATGTCAGAGCAGAGCCCCTATAAGGAGAGAAGAGAGTGTTGCTCCAGGAGGAGAATTCTGGGCACTCCAACCCCAAGGGCAGTTCCAGAGCAAAGAGAAAACTGGAGTACAAGTATATGTGAAGATGCTCTGGTTCTGATTTGTTGTTCAAGGTAACACAAAGAATTACAATTTTCTGAAACACTTACCAAAACCGCATCTCCACACAGCCAGAGCTCTGAGAAAGAGTGAGCAACTGCATGTGAGGGACACCAAGTGTTCACCATTGCTCATGGCTAGTTCAGGCTTCTAGGCGTTGTAACCCTGTTTCTGAGAAAGGTGCCCAGGCTTCACATAAGAAGTTTATTGAAGAGACCAAGGAAACAACGCCGGAATTGTTACGGTGGCAGAAAGCCTAAAACCACACACAATCAACAAGAGCCAACCTAGCAGTGTGACATGTACCCAGTTTCTTTAAAAAGCTTGGTTTAAAGTTCACATTTTTTGCATTCTTCAGGATTCTCAGAATATAGCTGGCACTTGAAGACAGAATGTCTAGGTCAAATGCAGCACAGGTAATGAGACACAGAAACAGCAGTTAATGAATTCTGGAAGGAAAATGTTTGCTTTCAATGTAACAAAATCAGTTTCTGCACAAAGACATTCTGTTTAGATTTACCAAAAATATTTTGAGAGTTTCCAACACTGTTCTATATAAATGTTTGCCATATCCTGAGATTCTCATTCAACTTTTATTCAGTTTGAACCCAGGACTGAGGACAGAAATGAAGTGAAATCATCAGGATTTGATGCTCAGTGAGAATTTGTGTCGCCAAATAAGCAGAATCTACATGTTGCATGTAGGCCACTCCTTTAGGCTTGCACGCAGCTAGGCTCTCCGGGACAAATTATTTTCCGATTTGGAAAATTTTGGTGTAGGAAATCTGAGGGATATATCTATTTTTCCAGAACTGTTGGACTGATGTATGTGAGGAAGCTCCCAAGGTTTTGTTGCCTATGCATAACCCAGCTCCACAGCACAGGCTTAGCCAACTTCAGAACTAGATGGGGCTGCTGAAGGAGTCTTTTTGCAACAGAAAAAAAATCTATCTCCAAGCTGCCTTGGTTTTTCTATCCCCATAAAGAGTGGCTCCAGCCTTCCTCAATAGGAAAGGCCTTGCTGCACATTTACCACACAATGTATAACGACACACTTCTGTCTGACATTTCCAGGACTCAGATTTCACCTCTCTGGCCTACAAACAGAAACCAGCTTCCCATAAATCACCAACAGTCAAATCCCATGGACCAGAGATGAGAATAAACTGAAGGCAAGGGTGACAGGACTCACCTTCCTCAGCCCTCACACATTTTCTTGAGGGAAGCTGTTTTCCTTCTTAAGCTCCCATTGCTATGGAGACCCCACTGTGGTCGGTTCCCAGGTACTTCTGCACAAGGAAAAGCTACGCTGAGAGCAATAGCAAATGTTCTATGAAAACATCAAACCAGGAGAGCATTCTCACTGAAATAACATAATGAAGGTGATTATACAGAGAAACTGGGTCCAATTCATGATTAGACAAAACAAAACAAACTGTTGATGTTCAAAATATTTAACATTTATGAACCTACCTAATTTTTTTTTCATGATTACTCATTTCTGCTGCAACAAACATGCTATTTATTCCGCTGTATTTCAAGTCACTTTGCCTATTTTTCTTTTCTCTAAATTGGCCAAAATATTTGTCTGGAGCATTGCAATATCTCTGGCAAAGTCAGCAGAATGTCTTGCCAAATAACGGTTGTGGACGCATACAAAAGCTGGAATGAACAACAAAATGTTGATGTTGGCTTATAAACAGAAGTCCAGCTTTCAAGGTCAGCAAGAGGTAAGTGGTTTGTTTGTTCTCCTGGGGGTAAGTATTAAGCCTCTGAGGCTTAGAAGGGAATTAAACCCAGATGTCGCATTTTCTAAGGAAGTGATGTACTCAGCAAGCTATTCTATAGGCAGAGGGAGCACATCTGGCATGGCTTTTCATTGCTACCTGAAAGAGAGACATGTTGTTTTTTGAGAGAATAGCTGCAGATAAAGATGTCTCCACACTATGGTTTTTCCAGCATCTTCTCAGCTACCTTTAAATGCACCACAGAACTACCTAAGCTTGTATCTAGGTTTGACCTGAGGTCAATGAAGGCAGCAATATCCAGAGAGCTCAGCTCAGATGTTAGGTAGGACATCTGTCTCCGGGAGATGAAAGTCTTAACCGACTAAAAAGGAAGTGCAGGCACTTCAGCTGGAAGCTTAAAGTTTGTAGAATAAACACAGGTACCAGTACAAAAAAAATTTTCAAGTGACTCTCTGGGGCACCCAACTGCCTCCCTAGGTTGAGAACAGAAAATCTCAGGCATGGCTTACAGCTTTGGATCCCACCTTGTGGATTAAGCACCTAAATGTTATGCACTTATGTCCTCTACTACATTTTCCCCTCTCCTCCATGTTAGTCAACTCCTGAGTCAGTTTCAGGTTTCACAGATCTAATTTTGACCCCTAAGGAACAACCCTGGAAAAGCTCAGGATCCACTAAAATACCATGTGTAGCTCCTCAGCTACAGGAGTCTTACAAGTGGTTCAGATGTGGTTATTCCATCAAAGCCATACCTCTCAGGGTTGTGCTGGCCCCACAGCCAGGGCATCATCTGATTCCTTGGCTGCTAGAAGAAGCTGCTGAAACTGACTTTACTGGATTGCAATCTGCCTGTGAAGCTAACTCAAGAGCCATTGCCATCTCCTGTTCTTGGGTCCAGAAGTTTCTGTAGTTCTTGGAGTGATGTAACAGGCAACTTGTTCTCACTTCTGTGGAGGCTGAACAGGCATTTACAGGATCAGACAGCCTCCCCTTATTTGGGGCAGGTCAACATGACTACACACCTGATCTATATTCTGCACTGCTTCTCAGTGCACTTCTAGTCTCAGTTTAAAGTGTCTGTGACTAAAGCCATTTACAGCAGAGGATACAGGTAACACAGATAAAGCCTTTTGCATCCTCAAAGCCCTCTTGTAGCAGGAAGATCAGTCAGTACGCTGCGGTCTGTCTCATGATCTAGGTGCAGCTATGTGTAGAATTATCATCACCCACTGTACTGAGCCCAGCATTTACAATTGTAGAAATTCAAAAGGTCATGGAAACACCATCAGTGAGGCAGTCTGCAATAACAACTCAAAGTGAGAGTGAGTTACGGCTCACAAACAAGCTGCCAGCATTAATAGCTGTGGACACAACCGGTAGGTACAAGAAATAATAGAAGAAAGGAAGAAAAGAAGAAAGATGATGGAGGGCAATGCTAATAAATCAAACAGCTACAAGGCCTGACAAAGTATGTAGCAGAGTGATTTTAACTGAAGTGTTATTCAGCACTTCTGTGACTAACCTCTGATCAATCAAAGGCTGATTTTTAAGGTTATGCAGAAGTTAACATATGCACAATAACGGATAAAACAGATCTCAAATCACAGGATTTGCACAAACTCCTTCCACCCATAGATGCCTATTCATTTTAGTGGAATCTGCATACCCATACTTCTTAGGCAGTTCATAATATTTCAAAGACCAAAGAATAAATTCAATGTACATATAAAACCAACAACAAACTAAAAATTATTTTAGGAAGCCAGCTGTATCCCTAATATGCAGTTGTTTGTCAAAGCAGAAAAAAACCCAAACAAAACAACAAACCAACACTGTGTTAAAACTGAATGTTGTTTAGTCATTACTTGTCATAAATAATTTGCAATGTCTTGCAACACTAACATACAACTGAGTGTATTAAATATTACTTTGGGGCATTAACTTGGATATGAGTTTTGTGGACTAAATTCTAATAATTAGTCAGGGTGTTTCAATATAGCTATGTGTGCGTCCCATATGCATTTGGGGATCTTTTGAGGCTTAGTAATGTTACAAAAACCAGAACAGGAAGGGCAATAACGAAGCCAGGTCCAGTATCAGTTTAACCCTCACGCAGTTTACTGCAACAGCCTTTCTTGGGGCCATGCTTGGGTGTGAGGAGCTTGTATCAAAGAGGCACTCGCTTCATACACAGTAGTACATAAGCCAGGAGAACTGCTAATGGGGTGGAAGCTATCCAGCCTAGACATAACAAGCACAGGCTTTACCAGGAGTCCTGGTCTCATGCCTCATGGCTGTGGTCGCAGATGTTTGGCTACACAACTTTGCCCTGATTCAATCAGGGCACTGAGTCTCTCCCTAGGCAAAGGAATCAGAACCTGGCCCACATATCCTGATGTCTTTACAGTCTTCAGTCCTGCTGTGGCCTCTTCACGTCTTACCTGCTGACTGCCTGCATTTAAATCATGTCTGTCATTATTAGTAAGTTAACTGAATTAAAAATAAGTGATGAAGAATATGAAACAATAATTTTTTTTCCGTACAAGAGAAACAGCACAATGTCATCTGCATTTCCTAATTATAATTTTTAAATGCTGTTGCTGTATAATAATGCCAAAGTTAACAAAGATACATAAAATAAATCCAATTACTAAAGACCAACAGAATAAAATTCAAAGCCAAGGTGAAAATGTGTAATGTCTTGTTTTGTGCATATAATGCATAAAACTACCACATAAAATTCTGATCTAAATCATCCTAAATTACTATGTGAAATGATCCAGGGTTAAGCATCCAGAAATGGAAATTCAAGAATTACCTGAGTGTTCAGTCCTTTTTTTGCTTTTCAGACACTGGAAATCTGGGTGACACAAGGTCCCTTTGTTAGCTTTCATGAAAGAGGGAGACTTCGTGCCATCTGAAAGCTAAGAGAAGCAGCATGATTTAACAAGCTAGACGTACACGAGTCAGAGACATTTGGTAGTTGTTTTCCTCCTCCAGAGCTACCGGTATATAGTCCTCAGCACCGCTGCTTGAAGCAGAGGGTTCTTGCATTACCGTTTACAATGCTGCCATCTATTGGCTTCGCTAGGCTTTTATCTTCTATAACCTACGTCGCCACATTTTCCGTTATCAACTTCTTGCACTTTTTATTGTTTTTCTCGATGGGATTTATCTGGCTAGCACACGCCTGCAATAAAAGCACTCCGTGACAATTGCCTCAGGCTTCCTGGAAAAATCAGTGGAAGAAACAAGTACTTCTGGTGTGTGATTCATTTCACCTCAAAGTAGATGACCAACATACATCAGATGAACAGCACCCAAAAAGCATTACTGTGCTTTGCCCGTGGCTATAATGGGATCTGAAGAGTAACTGGCTCAGGTGTAGAGATCACTGTCACACTGTAAATAAGCATAGAAAGACAGTAATAGGAATACTTCCCTCCTTATCCAGCAAGGAAAGACTTCAGAGGTGCTGCTGATTCTTAATTCATTAAACTGTATCCAGGCACAATGAGGCGAAAGGTACTACAGAAGTAGGTATTAACTACATCCAACTTTGGATAAGTGTGATGACATCTGGTCCAGAAGTCCAGCTCCACTTCATATTTTCTTCAGCAGTAAAACTGTCTTTAAGAGCTTTTCACCTCTCCCCTGACTCTGCATCTAGTAGCCTGTTCCTTTACCTTCTCAGAAAGCTAGAGTTCGGTAAGAGAAGTCCTACATGCAGTTTCCTGCACGCAAGCGTACACACACCCCAGAAAGAGATATCAATCTTTTCTGAAAAATTTTATGAATTGTAGATTTGGATTATACTAGTGCTAGACCCAAGTACAATTTGCTTTCATCCAAAAATATAATTTGCATCATGTTTGAAAGTTCGCTGCTGTCTACATTTAAACTATATCCTGGGCTAAGGTATAGCAGTCACCCTATCACCCAACAACCCCTTCCCAACCAAGAATGGGGATTAGGAAGAGGCGAGGAGACTCACAGGTTGAAATGCAGATTTCATGAAACAGCCAGACTAGTATCAATGCCTGCATAAAAAGCAAGCAAAGTGATACACAGCCCAGCAAATATACAGTGGCCATAATTAACACAAAGGTAGTCCTCAGAAGGAGGAACACACAGATAATCAGAACAGCTCAAGCAAGAATCCTCCTCATCCTCAGCAAACTTCCCCCTTTATACTGAGCATGACATTTATGGGATGGACTACACCTGTAGGCAACTCAGGCCAGCTGTTCTGGATGACTCTAAACTGCTCATGGCCTATAGACCATGGCAGGCCTGTGATTCTGTCCCAGTAAAACCAGGACAATTACAAATAATGTAACTATCAAACAATCGTGTTAAATATGTTTTGTCATAATAAAGGACAGAGTCAATAATTTCAGTGCTTTGGCCAGTCAATAATTAGTCTACAGTTCTAAAGGTGGCACAACCCCATTTTCAAACTCTACATAGCAGTATCAACACTGCATTACTTGAAGTCTTTGCTGGAGATTGAGGACCTTAATACAACCAACACACATGCCCTACCTTCTTGCCGTTTGCCTCGGTGCCTTTCTGCCATACAAAGTACAGCAGTTCAGCAGCAACACATGCCTTCAGTTCAATATATGTGTAACATAAGAATCACTTCATTGAGTCCAACCAAAGGTCTATCCAGCCCATTACACTGTCTATGAGAGTGGCCAATGTCAGAGTCCTCAGAAATTAATCAGGCAAGCAAGCAAACAGCAGCTCTTTCTTAGTGCACAGGGATTTCCTAAGCCAGAACTGTATCTTGATGAATAAGAGATGCTCCTTGTACCATTTTCCTAATAGCTTCTTCTATCCTATTGACTCTCCCAGTTAACCTGGATGTTCCGCTGTCCACAACTTTCAGCCACCAATTTGCTATGTGTAAAAGCAGGCATCAATGTGTGAGCATAAAGCAGTCCAGATCTGCCTGTACAAATGCAGAGGACAGAGGGGAGCAAGAAAAGCTGGAAGAGTCCGAGTGCTTTGGGTGCTTACGTGAAAAAAGCAGGCTGGTAATCGCATAATACACAGCTTCTGCCTTGGAGACAGAAAGGCTGTTCACAAATTTTTTGGCCACAGGGAATTCACAAGATGCGATGCAGGGGCTGAACAGGACCACAGTTAAAGTTCTTGACGATATTTACAGCTCTCAGCTCTACACAGATGCCTAACTCCCATAAGAAACAACACAGTGGCACAGGAGCTGGAGGAAAAGAATACAAAGATGATGGAGAAGCTGCCTAGCATTTTAAGAGGGGTGATTTATTGCTCTTAACATGCTGAGAATGTTCACTATTGTCTCGGTTTGCGTTAAAACAGAACTAATTCTGTTCAGTCAGCTCACTTTTCTGCTCAGTCTCCTCTAACTAACTGCACTGTCTGAAGGTAGCAGCCTGTTTTCCCAGGCAGTGTCTGCTTCTAGCAGGGATAACACCCCACATTTAGAGTTACTACCAAGGACTGGTGTGCAGACCAAGGCCACTGCTGGATCTTGTGTACCATGGTGGAGGGTGCAGAAAAGTGAAAGGCTGCACCTGCAGGGAGGAGGGGACAGGACAGGTGACCCTACACTGACCAGCAAGGGATTCCAGCCCATAGACATCATATTCAGTATAAAGCTGAGGGTCACGAGGGTCAGGTTCTCTTCTTTAGTGGCCAGCATCTGAGGGGGACTCTGTCCATTCTGCCTTCAATCTCAATCTTTGTGTTCCTGAATCCACTACCAGAATCTAGTTCCCATCTGCTGCTGAGTCCAGTCTGGGATTTCCCCAGTTGCCTTCCACAGCATCAGTGGTGACGGTTATGTAATTACCATCGGGGGTGGGGGGGTGGGGGGGTGCAGATTTGGGTTCAATACTGGTTTTGTGAATATTTGCATATATTCCTTTTTATTATTATTTTCATTCAAGCTGGTCTAGCTTTCTTTTCTAATCAGTAAGTCTTTCTCCACTATTCCCTTTCTCTTCCCCTTTGGGAAGGGAGGGGTGTTAACAGAATATCTGTTATAGGTCTAATGGACTGCCTTGACCCTAAACATTGACAAGTATATTTATTTCAAGGCCATCATTGCCAGACTACCTCCTCTAGCACACCTACCATATTTGTGCTAAAGCAGTAAACTGCTGCAGCAGTGTATATTTCTTCGAATTTAAGATTTTATATGGATGATGGCAAATAAAGCGGTGCCCAATTTTATCTATAAGTTAATTATCTGAAGAGACCAGATATTATCCAATGTTGCTGATGAACAAATGTACACCTCAATGTGATGACCAGCAGCTGCACTGTCATGCACCTCTGTGGGAAGGTGATCAAATACAGTACACACATACAAATTGTTTTAGATCTATCTGCTGTAAGTATTATTGATTAGACAATTCAAAGTGATAGGTACATGAACCAGTCCAGTATTGCTGTAGCAGGAGCCTTAAACAGAATCAGAATGATCTTGGGAAGGAAAAATATACCAGGTAAAGGGTACAACAACAACAACAACAAAGTGATCGATTCACATCTTAACTTATTGTGTCTTACTGCTGCCTGTTCTGATTTGAACACCAAAGATTTGGCTAGTAAGTAATGGCTGGTTTGCTGTTTTGGCTGGTTCCTCATAGAGGAACTTGGAGAAGATCCTACACTACCACGCTGCGAGGTACATTAGAGGACCTTTCTCACCTGAAGTGTTCGTAAAGCAGGTGACAAAACAGAGAAATTGAGTCACAGGAGATCTGCAGAGCCAGAGAGTATTCACCTAGAGTTCTGAAAGCAACACAAAACTAAACTGATCCTGAACTCTTCTTGAATTCAAATATCAACAAGTTGCATCAGTTAAAGTTCTCAGTACAAGAGCATAACCTGATGACATTAGTAAAACACTCTCCTAAAAACATTTGAAGAACTTACTATCTATTAAATTTGCCCATACCAGGCAAATTAGTGGGAATTATTTCAAAGAATAACTTCAGTAGATAACATGGGAGAGAAATGTAGAAATTTGCTATATGAAGGAGACTCAGTATGTGTGGTTTTTAAAGGGAAATCATATTTCACAATGGAGTTTTTTAATTCAAGCAGGTAGCAAAGGGAAATTGTCTCGATACGGTCTGCTGGGATTTTCAGCAGGCAAGCAGCAAGGGCAGTAAGCACACCAGGGGAGCTGAAAACAGGAATAAAATGTGAGTTTCTTGTACTGGAAGTATTAATTAAAAATGAAGAAAGCAGAAAGGAGAAATAACTGTTAGCGCTGATGGTGAGCGAGGAGCCCCAGGGGAGCCGTCCCTGCCAGGATCAGTGCCAGGATCTGGGCTCACGCTGTTTGGCCCAGCCAGGAGCTGTCCGGAGAAGGGCACTGATGATGGGGTGGCATGGAGTCAGTACCCTAAAGCTGAGGGGTTCGCCGACCACAAAGAAACACAGAACAACGTTGTGGCACCAGGTAAGAGCAGGCACATTTAACATAGATAGACTGTACCAAATGCTACGCAAGGGGAAAAGCAGCACTCCCTGCTCCACCGGCTGTGTCAGGCCCCGACCAGGCCGCTCACACAACAGGCCCAGGAAAGTATCAACAGTACAGAACCTGGTCAGAAAGTTTTAAAATTAATTGGGCACAATAAAATAGTAATCAGAGGGCGGAAGGAGCTCACACCGCTGCCTCTGTGAGGGGCAGGAGCCTACACGGGGCAGCACCCTCCCCGAAAGGGACGATTGCGGTGGCGGGGGCCTATGACCGTCCTCGGGGAGCCGGAGCCCCGCCGGCAGCTCCCTGCAGCCCCACGAGGTGGCGCCGTTGGAGCGGCGAGGAGCCGGGCGGAAGCAGCGTCGGGAAGCTCCGCTCGCCGCGCCGCGCTGGGCCCGTCCCAGCCGGAAGGAAGGGACGAAGCACAAGAGGCGGCTCCGCTTGGCTCCCCTTGCCCACCGGAGCTACCCGGGTGGGTGCGGGGGTGCTGGTGCCCCTTGTGCAGGCTGCAGCTCAGGCCTCCCGCCTCGCTGGGCCTCAGTGGGACGGCTTGGGGCGGGCGGGTTGAGCTGTGGCATGAGCGGGAAAGCGACCAGCTCGGGAGGGAGCTTTCGGAGCACGGGCGCCTGGCGGGGTCGGAGAGGTGGTGTTCGTGTGACGCAGGTCGGCTGTACGGGCTCGGGGCCTTTCCACGGCAAAACGTCGGCCTGAGACCTGAGGCGGGAGCGCGGGAGCTCAGGCGAGAGGTGTCCTCCGTGTGCTGGGAGTTGGGGCCGGGGTGGGCCCGGGCCTGAGGGCCTGCTTTTCTGCCAGCCCTTCGATTTAATTGTTTGCCCTATCTGGCAGAGGCACGAGCTGCTCATCGGTTTTATTATCTTTAAAGTCACGGAGCAGAGCCTGAGCACAGCATCTGTGAGATCAGGAAATTAATTTTGCCTTCAAAAGTGGTAGTGTTGACGTTTTCATCCTCTTCCTCGTTTCACATATGGCTTGTCAGTTTAGATACAAACATAAGCTAATTGGGGCTACTAATAATTGTACAGCTTTTAGCACTTGACTTTTGGCCTCTGATTTTTGTCCCAGATAGGTTTTGGGTTTGTGTCCAGGGTCTCGGAGAAGAAAGACCCTCGTTTGAGGAGCAGCAGAGACTTAACACTGTCTCGGGCTCTGCACAGCTCAGAAGAGCCATAATGCATATGCTAAAGTTTCATCTGCATGCTTTGTTTTCAGGTGTGGTGGTTAAATGTGGATTGTCCTTGCAACGGACATAATTTTGTCTTGATGTGTAATTTTTTTCCCTTCTATTCACAGGAATTACTACTATTGGTGCAAGGACATAGGTGTGAAGACATCATAGTGATAGGTAGGTCTTCATAGCTCAGCTGACTCTCCTGTTGGGATGACAAGCAGCCATAACTGTATTCTAAGTGCTGGATGAGTCTCGTATATACAGCCATTCACAAACAAGAATGAGGTGTATAGTGTTGGCAATTTTTACCTTATCTTCTTTTTAAGGGAAATAGCTTGTACTGTCAACTGTCTCAGAAATCACAGGCTTATATTTCTGTGTGACTGTAACTAGGGCGCTTTGGTATTAAAGTTTACATCATATTCCAGCAATGCATGGTATTAATATGAAGCACAGAGCATCATAACACTTTTCAGACACTTCCCTCTTCTGGTGATAATTCTACACCAAGAGTAAGCATTAGAAGTATGAAATGAAATAGGTGTTTGTGGGAAGATGCACTCTATTGATAATCTTACATAGTATAATTTTCTTACTGAACTCTTCAGATATTTTTGAAGAATATGTAGTAGAATGAGTTGAAAATAGTGAGCACAAATTTATGTCTAACACCTTCAGTTGTGAAGCTTCCTGCCATGGGATGCCGTGGAAACACCAGTATTCGTGGGTTCAGAGAAATGACACATCCTGGCTCTAAAAACCAAAACCAGTTTGGAACTGAAAAAAGTATCCAACTGCCACTTGCTGAAATCGGGAGAAATGTACCTGGAAAAGTAATTCCTGTATGCATACTCTACTGTTACATTTTACTGAGTATCTCCTACTGTCTGTGGCAGGTGCATCCATCCTGGTAAAACTCAAAAACTCTCAACCATTGAACCACAGCTCTCCCTAGTGATCACTGTAATACACACTTCGGTCGAAGGCAAGGCCCTCAGCCAATGAAACACTTCGGTCGAAAGAAACTTCTTGGCCATTAACCATGTATGAACACAGATCAGATTCAACTAGGGTATAAATGGGCTCCCATCCGGGGGGGGGGGCGGTCAGTTGAGTTGGTTCTCTAGGAGCGGTGAGTCTGCATCTGGGGACTACCCTTGGCTTGAGACGCTGCCTAAGGAAACTCCTCAAAGCTGAGAGCCCTCACCTTACAGGGTGAGTGATTGTGCATTTTGTGTCACCATTTCTAAAAATTAAGCTAAACTGGATACTGAGTTAGGGAGATCTCTGGCCTGACTGAAGAAGGCACTCTCGCCAGCTAAAGAAGCAGGGACAAAAGCAGCGGTGGGCAAAGGGTGCTGTCAGCTGTCTATTGCTTTGGGCATTTCTGATTTAAACACTTGGTTTTTTCAGGGAAGACTTATATAAATGGGTTTTTTTGTTGAAATCTGCTGAGCTTACTGAAATTTCATCTTATTTTAATAATATCTTGCATTTTTACCTTAATGGCACACAAAAGTTCAATTTATCCTGTGCTCATTGGCGTTCTGCATAAAGTCAAACCGTCCTTGATCCCACATTGGTAGGTTTTTCTGAGTTGAACCTGTCGCTTCCAGTATGGCAGCTGTGCAGCAGCACTATGTCCAACACACCACTAGGGGACTTTGCTTCTGGATTATGAATTGCTAAGTTATAGAAAACAGTATTTCATGATTGTGTCTCACATTATGACAGACATTGTCTCAACTTCTTTTGATGCCAGTGGAGTTAGATGTTGTCACTGATTTGATCATATTTACTTATTTTCACTAACGCTTTCTTGCCTTAAGTTGGTAAGGAGGCAGGCATGTTTTCATGCAAGGGAGTACATCTATATTTAATTATTGGTGGGAAAATATTTTAAAACCGAGAAAAGGAAGTATTAACATTTATCAAAAAATAACTTTTCCGTCATTAATGATCAGCGTAGGCAAACAAATCTCTTCCTTGCTTTAAATTCTACACTTGATGGTGAGTTTCATGTTCGGTTTCTTCTGTGTTTTATTTCTTAAAGTCTAAATTATAGAAGTAGTTATCACATTTATTTTCTGCTTCTTGTCACGTTTCATATTTTATGTAGTTTGTTTTGGAAGAGTAATTCAGCTGAGCATAAAACGAACTCAGTCTTAACTTAGTGTCCTGGCTTTCACCATTGTTATGCTCAGCTTTGTATTGTAATCTAATATTCCATAAATAATTTATGAAAATAATTAAAGTTCCTGTGTTTGGCAAAACAGGCTTTTCATATTTAATAAGCTAATGTAGCGGGATAGTTTTGCCAGAGTTTTTCCCCTCCTTCCCCTTTAGAGAGCATATGTACATGTTGCGTATTAATAATAAAGTATCAGACTTCATCACTTGCTGCTGTAAAATGTGTATTTACATTAAGGTCTGAATCTGATTTCTGTTTATGCTGAAGCTAGCTCGAAGAATCTTTTGTCATGTAGGAATTACAGTGGACATGAAAATGAAATACTTTTTCTCAAGTGGAAAATGGAGTAATCGGCTACCATGGACCTAGGTTTTTAAGTATGAGGAAAAGATGTTATGGCAACCTTCACAGTATCCAGATGTATATGGGAAAGGGACAAAAAGTATATGTCCATGTCATGAGAGTGGAAATAAAAGTTTTGAAGAGGCCTAGCAGGGGAAATTAGATGTTTGAAGTAAAGAAAGAGGGGTATCCCAAGAGTCTTTTATGCATGTGCAGGTTTCAAGTGTTTCAAGTCACCACAGTGACTTCAGCCCTAGGTTTTCTTACTCCTCCAAGCTGGCAAGTGAGATTACAATGAACTCATGCACTTGGGTTGCCTGATGCCTGACGGAGCAATCCTCTGCTCGCATGAGTCATCCCACTGGTTGCAATGGGACTGCTCTTGTACGTAGGGCTTCTTGTAGATAGGTCAGTGTGACCAAGGGTTTATGTGTTTGAGCTTGGTGTGGGCTTTGCAAAGGACAATTTGCCTTTGTGGTAGCTGCACGATTTGCATTTTCTTTGAACGTGGCCCATCCCCGTTCTCCTGGCATGCAATTAAGAGGCAGAAAGTTGCCACGTAATCAGTATTGTTAAATAACGAGGCAGAACACATCTGCAGTATATACTGTATTTCTGTGCATTTTGCAAAATCATCATTTTATGCTGGTATAAATCTACAACAGTTGTAACTGCTGTCTTGGCTATATTCTCAGTGTTGCTGGGGTTAGTATTTGACCATGTTTTAGGGTTACCAGTGGTAGCTCAGTGTACTGAGTTGCTGTTGCTTTCCATTGGCACTCACCTAACATAAAGTTTAAGTTGAGCTTGAGGGTGTCAAGAGAAATATGTGGATGAAGCAACTAATGTCTTAATGTAATAAAATAATTGTCAGGTAGGGAGAAGGTTCAGAATATTTCTCTGTGATTCATGCTGGTAAATCACACTGGAAGTGAGGGTAATTATAAATCCTGACTGGTGGTTACAGATGTCTTGTTCTGTCTCCCCCTCTTTTTTTGATTTTTTTTTTTTTTTGTGTGTGTGTTTTTTGGGTTTGGTTTTTTTCGGGGTTTTTTTTCCCCCTCTCCAGTTCCCCCTCTTCCTATAGCCTTTTCCTCATATTTAAAAATTTTGATTGCAACGTGAATTGGCCTGAGTTTTCTTTATGGGAGATATCTGACAAAAAAAAAAGGAAAGAAATAAAGTGAAAGAAGGGATGGTATGTGGTTACAAGTGCACCACAGGTTTAAACTGAAAACACTACTTGAATAGAGTCAAGATGGGTTTAATCATTTTATGGTAATTGCTTCTTTTATAGATGTTCTTGTGCAGACATCACTAAAAAGTAAGAACACTGTGTTTCATTTAAGTTTGTGATTTTTGTTTGGTACTAATTTGAAAAATAAAGGTTGTAGAAGCATAAAGTGTGGGAGAAAATGGAAAAGAAAAAGGTAATGGAGAAAAAAGTGTTCAGTCCCAGCATTTTAGACTGCATTGTATAGAAGGCTCCCTTTTAACTTTCTTTACTGTAGTGGGAAATTTTAAGGAATGGGATTTTTACTGATTCTAATCAAAAACTATACATAAGAGACTTCAACTAGTCACAACAGAGAAGGGATATTTAATAGCTGTGGGCCATAGTACTCAAGTTTAACAAAAATATATTTTGTGCTTAAGACCATTTTAACACATACATTTTAAAGAATTAAAAAGCTATTGTTTGCTTTTCTAGTTTACCTTGATCACCAGAAAAACCTCCACAAGAGATGGTAAGTGGTCTTTATGGATTTCTCTGTGATAACTTATGTATTTTGTATAGAAAATGTGACTATAAACACTTTTATTGAACTGTCAGTGCAGACATATAAAAATTAGATGTGAAAGTAGCTAAATCACTTTGAAAATAGAATTCAGATTACAACAGTGAGTGATTTGTCTACTCCTGGGAAGACTCCAGAGACATAACAGGAAAATAACAGAGGACTCTGATCATTTGCCTTAGATTTATAGCTTTTGTTTCCTTGAGGAAATCTCTAATTTCCATTTATTCTGCAGCTGAAAAAGCACAGACATAGAGCTAAGTCAGACTTTAAAGTGTTCCTTTCTCTCTTCTGCCCCAATGTAAAATATTTCTGTAATTTCTTTTTTAACAGATGTATTTTTAAAATTCAAATGTAAAGGGGTTTTTCAAGGGTCACTTTCAACAAAAAAGCCACAAAAAGTAGTTGGACAGGCACCAGCATCACAGTTCTGTCTACATGAACTGGCTTTTTGTCTTCCTTTCCCCTAAATTAACAATTGGAGCTAGCCAGCTAGACAAATCGGCCAGCTGGGTTCCAGAGCTTTCAGCAAAGTCATGAAGGCCCTTTTTAGAAACATTTTAGAAGAACTTGAGATAATTTTTGAGCTTTAAAAGATGATGTTGTCTTCTTTGGAAAGATACTGAATGTAGGCCGTACCTGCTTTTGTCAAGCTTCATGATGTCTCAAAACTGGATTTTTAAGCAGTGTAAAAGATAGACAAAATGTTCTAAAAGTAACCTGTGAATGTATCAGATTTGACAACAGGACATTCTCATCCAACTGCTGATGAAAAGTCAGTGTGACATTCTTAAGCAAAGCAAGAACAGTAAATAAAACATTTGTTCATCCTGGCTTTTAGGTGGTTGGATGAGTAAGAATGAAGAAATTCCATATGGAAGGCAGATGCTTTTCTTGCACCCACTCAGGCATAAATAGTCTGAAATGTGGTCTTGTAGCAGCTTAGTGTTAGACCAAGAGGAGAATCGGAATGAAGTTTCGCCTCCATTAATTGTTACTTTTTTGGAAAGATAATATGTCTGGACTTCTAAGTCACGTAACTGAGACCCACAGCCCTTCACAAACAGGATGCAATTTTTGATCAGAAATGTCTTGAGAAATGCAAGTTTGTTGTGGTGAGTTTTTCTTATAGACCCAGTTGGCTGGAGGTATTTTGTTTCTGAGAGCTCTTACCAGCGAGAGCACTTAAAAAAGGGGGAGAGTTTCTAGAGCTCTTAAGGGATAATGGGCATAATTTTGCAAAAAAAAAAGGAAAACATGAGAGTTACAGTCATTACTGCAAACCCTCTAACAATTTGCATTATTGACTAAAAAACAGAAAGTTAAGACAAATATAAGTAAACAAAATTAACCTCTTTTGATATTATATTTCTTAGGTTTGGTTTTTTTCCTGTTTTGTTTGTGATTGGGTTTTTTTGTTTTTTTCAGAGAATTATTCTTTTAAAGCTACAGAATGGTGCCAGTGGAGATCAAAAAAACAAACTTAAAGAAAGATTATAGTCTTTTATGCCTTTTTAAAAAAAATATAACTAATAAAGGACTGTAAATGTCACATTCATCTCTGGAAACCTCAGCTAATCTTGCCATAGTTTTGAGTGTTTGCCAAAACACAGTTTAATTAAAATTCTTCCAATTTAAAATACAGACATTCCATTTTGGCCCAGATAAAAGATTATCTATGGAAATTAAGATGTGGAAGAAAGAAAAAAACTTTTTCTATTTATTTTATTTGTTCTAGGCTCTAGTTTACTTTATGACCACCTTCTAAAATTCTCTATTATCCCCTCTTTTTGAGGAGGATGAAGAGAGAGATGAAATGGCCTTAGGTAGGGGGCTTAAGGCTAGAGGGTCTGTGGAGCTTTGTAGTTGCTGGTGAAATCTGAACAGCGTGAAACTGTTTTTTCAGGAAAACTAAGATTAGGTGAAAGCAGAAGATGTTAGAGTATGGTTTGTTCTATAGAACTGGTTTTCTGTGTACTTTATCAGTGCTCCTTTATTACCCATTTTCATAAGTTGGTTGCTGATGAGTACAAAAAGGGGGATTTACTGGCAGCTCACACATGGCTAAATACAGTGTGGTTTCTGATAGAGGCCACGATGGATATATGAATTTGGCTGAATTGCCATTTGACCTCTTCTGAGAAACTTATTTTGGCAGGCAGATGGAGGAAATATATTACTGGGTAAAATGAATGCCTTTGTTTAATATGGAGGAATTTTAATCTCTTGTGTTTTCTGTCTGCGGATTTGGAAATCAGGTGTAGGTTGTAATACATACACCTTGGAATGATTCCGTTTCTACAGCTCACATAAGCAGCTAAAGAACTGTGGAATATATTCACAGAGCATATCCCCTAAAAAGAACCGATTCTAACTGTAGTAGCACGAACACTTGGAAAATACTTCCTGGACACTGCAGCTTCTCTATTGCTGATTCTTTACTGGTAGTTGTGTTGATGCAAACCCAGTCTTTTGTGAGAGTAATGTAGTGCATTTGCACTGTGTTAATACTTGTCCTCTTTCAGGTCTGCATGGTTTATCATAGGAAGAGGATGACTAATGATTAAAAGGCTGACTTTGTGTTTGTGTTTACAGTGTTTGTCCCCTCAATTACTGGTTGGTTTTTGGTTGGTTTTTTTTTTTTCTTAACATGTTCTTTCCCTCTCCCCCATGTTTTGGTCACAGGAAGAGACTGAGCCATGGTATTCCAAGCAAGTGTACGCAAGATACTGGAAGCACTATGACTTAGCCATGCGCTGGATGCGCAGACACCAGAAAGCCTACAGGAAAGCCATGGAGTCCTTTTATAACCTGCCGTGGCATCCTTCTGCAGCATCTCCAAGTAGCCGCTACTCAGATTGGGATGGGAATGATCTCCCACATACACAAAGCTGTTCTTCCAGTTATAGCCCACGTGGCAGAGCTCCATACCGTGGGGGAGCTCAGCATTACGCAGATGCCCACCAAGGAAGGGAGGATGCTGACAGGGACGCTGAAATGGAAGAGGACTCTGAGTCTGAAGGGGAGATAGAATATGACTTGAGTGACATGGAGATCACAGAGGAGCTTCGCCAGTTTTTTGCACAGACAGAGAGGCACCGGGAAGAACTGCGTAAGTCTGTGCTTATTCTGTGTTTTCTTCTACTTGGTGGCCATAACACTGAGTGATGGATGACTTTAACGTTTACAGGTTTTGTAAGAATTCACAGAAGCAGGTACTGCAAGATAGCAAACTGAATGGAATGAAGTAGGCAAAACTGGATGCGCTCAAGTACTATTCATTAGAAATAAGTCTCAGAAAATATTTGAAGGGGTTTTGGTAAGGGAGAGAGAGAAAATTATGACTACAAAGAGGAGAAGAACACATTTTTCCACAAGGTAATGTTCATCTTCAGTGCTGCAAGAAGAACTCCAGAATTTTTATGGTTAAAGCTAATTAACATGCTATATGTCTGAGAGGAAAACCCAGAGGAAGTGCTTTACTACATCACTGAACTCTAGAGTGAGCCACAATGTATTTTACAACATGGAGCAGCCATTTTGTTTGTTATTCTTTGGCTAACCCAACAGTAAAATTTCATGACCTTTTTTTTTTCTCCCCCTGCATCCCTAGAGTACTCTTCATTCTGTACTATACCACAGGTTTCTCTTTGTTTTGCATCTTGATCTGAACCCAAGTCCTTAAGCGGAGAATATAAGCCTTAAGATTTTTAAAATTTAGTATTTTTAAGACTTAGGATTTTTTGGTCATCTTTGTTTCGGTGAAATCCTTAAATGACGTAAAAGATTGTGCTGTACTTTACTGACACTTTACTGCATATACAAATGCAACTTGCAGGCAAGTTTATTAACTGTTTTAAGAAAGCAGCATTATGAAAATAACTTTTCCCTTGTGACTCCAATAGGAAATACTCAGAATGAATGTTGAATAGAGCTTTCTCTGAAGGAGGGAGATGTTCTAAAAATGCATAATAGAGCCAGTGATTGGGAGGGAGAGATAAAAATTGTGTGAAGTTCTTTGATCGGAGAGCGTCCAGTGAGCTGAAACACCTCAGCTTAACTTCATACTTCCTATCAGTACGATGCACAGTTGATCTAGTTAGCAGAGGAAAAGTGAGTTAAGGAGCTCAGTGGTAGTGATGCATCCCTTTCTCATCATGTTTTTGCTGTATCAGCTCAGTATTCTCTGTTGAAATGTTCCTTTCATGAGGTACAGGATGTTTTAAGATGCCCAGCCACTTCTGGAAATGCAGTAGATTTTCTTTGGATTTATTTTGTCTTTATACTTATTGATGTTTAAAGGTATGTGAGTGATTAAAGTGGTATCCTGGAAATTGGGAAATCTGGGCTTAGAGATATTCTCTGTTGCAAATATCCTTTTGTGACCTTGGTATAGCTATTTAATCTCTTCCTGACCCTCACTGGCTGCTCTCGCTGAAAATATGATTTGATTCTTTATGATGAGCAGGTGAATTGGGAAAGGTTTCTGACTCAGAATACAGATTTTACTTTTTTTTCCCGTCAGCCAAAGTGGTACTTGGAGCTTTTTGGAATAATCAGGTTTCTGCTTGTGTGCCACATTACTAACCTAGTTCTGGGTAAGTGTAACTCCATACACTTCAGCAGCACTATTCCAGATCTTCATGCAAATTTAAGCAGAATCTGGTCTTTGGCTACTGCATACCTCAGTTTCTTCAGTAAGTTTCTCTGATAAAGTGAGGATACTACTAATAATGGTCTGCAATTCCTCAAAGCATGAAAGAGTAAACAAACACTTGATTTAATTGAAATTTCAAAGTGCCACGACAGAACTCTTGGGTGAATGGTACTATCTAAATGCTAATTTTGTGAATAATTAAAAATACAGGATGATCTTGGTCAGAAATGTTTTTTCTTGCATGTTGGGGGAAAAGGAAAATAGAATAAACTGAGAAACTTCAACAGAATTAAAAAAAAAAAAAAGAAGAAACAAGCAGCAGGAGGAGGGAAAAATCATTGTTTCTCTGATGGTGTGGAAATGAGCTGGTATAGAGACTATGTTGAAGGCAGCAGCACTCTGCTTTAGGGGGTAGTGTTATTAATTTTCCTGGATGCTGTTTCTGAACAAAATGAAATTTAGAGGTTCATTAAGCTTCAATCTATAATGACACTGTCATGTTACGTCTTTCATACTGCGCTGAAGAATGATTGTTGTTCTCTATTGATGCTCAAGAAAACGGAGATAATACATCCACAAAAGAAACAGTTACCTAAGTATTTCTTCTCTGATGCCTTTTCCTTTTAATCCCAAACTATATGTCCTCGGCTGCCCCTCACTTCAAGGGCAGATTTGTAAAGAAACTTGGCCACTGTAAAGCTCAGTAATGACTGAAATTTAGGCATCTATGTCTGGAAGAGATCTTTGTAATGTTGAAGTAAGAATTTTTAAATTTTCTCTAAACTAAATGAGAATGTTTGGATATATTTAAGTGGAATATGTTAAGTGACTTTGATGATCAGTTCAAGTGTAAGGCAGCTGTTAGGGAACATTAAGGGGAAGGCTGCGTCTCATGTTTTCTTTCTCTGGCATAAATAAGGTGCTCCAGGTGGAATTCACAACCTTTGACCCCTACACCTTGATATGCACACCCAGCTTGCTCTTGTTATATCAAACTCTTTCATAACATTCATTTTAAATGTTTCCTGGCAATTTACTGCAGTGCGAAACACATGGGAAAAGAAAAGCAGTGGGACAGATAGAAAGGAGTTTGGCACATAAGGGAGGGGATACTCACACAGAGGGTGGAGGTCTGATTTATCTTTGTCATGGATGACTTCCATTAGTCTGGTGTTTCTCAAACCCTGCAAAATTAAGAGATACTATGCTGCATTAATGAAGCTACTTTGGACATGCATATGAGAGTCTTGATTTATCAGGTAAGATACAGCTGATTCCCACATACGATCTATGTCTCATCAACGTGTAGAAGGATAATCAAATGGACTAGAAAAAGTCCTAGCTGATGTTGAACTCTTCACTTTTAATGCCTGACCTAGAGTCTGCTGGAGGTAAACATGATCACAGGCATCAGAAGATAATGTCTTGCAAACTTGAACTGTGGAAGACTTAAATAGGCCTGAGATGTAGGTGGGAAAGGCATTTGTGTCTGGTTGGTGACATGCCAGCATTCACGCTAATTGCAGAGAGAAAAGTTGCAAAGATAAGAAAGCCATCATGTCAGACCAGACAAAGAAGAAAACTTAAGGTTTAATTCACTTTTTGGTAACTGCCACAGACTTGAAGAACAAACAGATTCCTAACTTCTGTAGCAATTTTTTTGGTTTGTTTTGTTATGTTTTCACAGTGGGCATTTGCAGTAGTTGGCTGGCTTGCACAGGAAGGCCTTTGAAACTGTCAAACTCTGAGCCTTGCTGCATGATTTAACACTTCAGCAGTGATACAGTTGTTCACAAACAACCTCTTTTAAAACAGTCTCTTTTTTTGTCTTTGAATTCATGTCAAATTCTTAGTAGTTTTTACATTCATGTCATGTGTTGCTGTCTAGTTATGTGTTCCTAGAACGCCCCGAAGTAATTGTGAGCAGAGTTTGCTGAGGCTGTGTGAACTCAGGCTTGTTAATGCACTACAGAGTTCTCTCATGTTCTAGCTATACAGTGCATTTGGTTGAAATCCCTTATAGTTTTAATTTCTTTCCTCTTCAGTTGTTTCATAATTATCTAGTAATTCTATTTTTTAGGGAGTTTTCTTGTCAGACTAGTCAGTTGTTCTTTTTCTTCATGTAACTGGTGATCCTAATATGCTGTGCTTCTTGGAGATGTTTTTAGTTGTGTTTAAAAGTCTTGCCTCTGGCTGTGGAAAAGCACGTAGTTATTTTTCTGGGTTACCACACCTGTCAGACCTAGGTAGTGTACTGGATTCTCCAAGCATCCTAGATGTCAAGGACAGAATACAATAAGTTGCCTTTTTATATTTGCAAGAATTAAAAGGACAAAAGCCAAGAAAGGAAGATTCCCTAGTAATTCTCTAAATGGTTTAATTGCACTTTTAAATTTAGCCTTTGAAACATGTAGTTTGTCCTTATATGCAATCTTTCTTTATTCCCTTTTTACATATAAGAGGAAATGAGTACTGTAATCGAGTGAATACAGCATCACAAATACATTGAGAACCACTCTGTAGTAGTCAACAGGCAATGAGACAGTGTCCTTTATTTCAAAACAAAGAAAAGCAAAGGAAAGTAGTACCATCATGTCAGTTCATTACTGAAGGCTAATAGTCTGTCAATTGTTAATTCTATGACTAGGATTTTTTCCATTAAAGCCTCTGTTTGTATTGCCCACACATACCCTCCAGCTTTTCCCAAAATAATATTGTCTCAACTTAGAATTTTTAGGCCAGATGGAAAACCTTTTTAAAAAAAAAAAAGAAAAAAAGAAAGGAAATGGTGAATGAAGATGTTTGTTTCAAATCTGCCATTTGTAGGTTTTTCCCCTCGGGTTTCTTTTTCTCTGAAGGTTGATGGTTGCCACTGCCTCTTCCGCGAACAGGGAGTAATGGAATTTTCCATGTTTTGAAACTTGTTTGAGTAGTACCAGTTCTGTGAAGCTTTTGGTTTTGTTTAAGGCCTATGTGCTTTTTTGGAAAATAAACTTTTATGCATGTTTTTTTGCCACCATTTTTTCCCTTTTTCCTTAGCTTTTGGTAAATGCTTCTCCCTGTTCTTCATCTGACTTTTTCTCCGTCAGACCAAGACTTACTCATGGTCACCTGCATCTTTTTAATTTCTTCTTCCCTACCCTAAACTGTCAAAGCAGTGTGGATGGTGAACTTGTAAATATGTGCTCAGCTTCTTTGGCTTTGTCAGCCTTGTTGTCACATGAACTTTTGCCACTATCTTTAGAAGTTGAATTGCTGAAGCTTCTGAGAAATGCCTGTGAAGTAAGAGTGCTCTCTGCAATATGTGTGGGTGCTTGAGAGATGCTTTTGAAGCACATTCCTTCGTGAACTAAAGGAAAAATGTGAAAAGCTCTCCTTTTGTACCCCATTTCTGCTCCTGATGATTGAACCTTTTGTTATGTAGCAGTAGAATCTTCTCAAGTGCACACACTGTGTCCGATGTAGAGGCCATGTTATTTGGTACTGGCAGCCAGTAGCTGAGAAAGTGCCTTCTTGCTAGAGAAACAAGGAAAAGTGCCACAGTTTTTGCAGCTTTGACATTGAAAACTAATCTGTACTTGCAAAAATAGAGGGTCTGAATAGCATTGGGAAAGCAGAAGTTGAGCACAGTTTTGTACGTTCCGTAAGAGACAAGGTTATCTTTGTACTAAGAGTATCAGTTTGGGAACACAGCCATTCCTAGAATATGTGATAGTCAAGAAAATGGCCTTGAATCTCATACTAGAGACAGAATTTGAGCTTCAAAGAATGTATAGCTTTGCTGTGTGAACCTGTCTTTCCCAACACATCTTGCAACAAATGGACATTATGCTGTACAGGTCTACTTGCTGCTACAGGAATTAATGGGAGAGAGACACTAGAAAGTTTTAGGTGCTGCTGAGGAAACGGACCATTTTCTGTATCACTGGACCAGATGCAGTCAGAAACAGATATCCTCTGCTGCATGCTTAGGAGAGTTGTGTGAGAGTTAATACAGAGAACTGGAAATCATATGCAAAGTCTTTCTTATTTCTTATGTGCCTGAGGCTGACTCTTTGACAATGTTGGCAGCCCCTGAAAGTACACAAGTGCAAGGCCTGGCTTGTTTTGCTGCTAAGGGATGCCCCAGGGGTCAGCTCCCAGGTGGCATCTGAGGATGCTGTGGATGACAGCCCAAGCATGTACCCTGGACAGTCAGGTGGAGCTGGGGCCTGGAATGCTGCATCCCCTTCTGCCAGTGATTATACTGGGCTCTCTTCTTTGTCAGCAAGCTGTGGAGTATTGGTATTTGAGTTACATCAGGTTTATAGCTAGAAGCATGGGAAAAGAAGCTCATGTGGTTCAGTGTTAAGTATCATGTAGAGGAATGCCAAGATGTCAAACACCTTTATTTCCTCTTATATTTGATGGAAATAAAGAATGTTGTCATAATGTGGCAATATGTATTAAACTTTGGAAAATTGTGTTTGAAATTTTCACCTTTTATTTGTCTGTCTCATGAGTTCTGTTACTATAGTGGAGATTGTAAATACCTCAGGTGGTTTATTGAGAGGTTCAATTTATTCATATTTATAAGGGATTTTGAGTACCTCAGCAGGAAGTGAGCAAAAGTCTCAAGTGGTAGAAGAATGAACAATATGACCTGAGAAAAATTGTTCATTCCAGACCTTTTGCTTAACTATTAAGTAGATTTCATCTCTGTGACCAAAATGCATCCTGTCAACATCATTTTTGCTGAACAAATACAGGATTTGAGCTACCCTTTCTCCCAGAGAGTTATTATCCCTAAGTTATGTATGAGATGGTAAGAGAATGGTAATCCTGTATTGTTACTGCTTTTAGTAAATCAGTGCTGTGGTAAAATTCCTTCTGAATTCTGGACTTGTCTTGAGGATATAAGACATGCAGGACAAGAGACAGATCATTGCTCCTCTCAGCTGCCCTGACCCTGACCATCTGTGTGCTAGATATGCTTTTGATAGCTTCACAGAATCAGTGAGTTGTCACAGTTGGAAAAGACCTCTATGATCACTGCATCCAACTGGCAACTCCCCCTGTACAAGAAAACAAAACAACACAACAGCAACAACAACAAACCAAAACAAAACAAAATCACAAACACACCACCTTATTTCTTGGTAGTTGCTGGTCTCGAAAAGATCCCATGAAATAGGTCATTAGCTTGTGATAGATTAGCTATTGGAACTTTGTCTTTACAAAGAAAATACCTGTGGTAATTGAGTTTTAGGTCAGATGAGCAGACTGTCAGCACTTGATTTGTGTCCATGTAGTTTCCAAGGCTTAAGGGCATTGCTGGGCCCTACAAAACTTTGGCAAAGAATCACCAGGTGGACTCCAGGGCTGAGAGGCCAGATGTGGAACAAGGAATTCTTCCCCGGTCTTGTTGTAAAGCAAAAACAGCTTTCAGAATGCTGTTACAGAAGACTGCTTCATATGGGAACAGTTTGGTGTGGGAAGACGCAGACACTACTTACACTCAGAACTGGTGCTGGTAATTTTTTGAAGGCTGCTTGTTTATGCTATTAGCATCTGCAGCTGCTCTAAGTGGCTCTTCTAGTCTTCTTTTCATTCTTTGTCCCTTCAGGGGAGCCTGTAGAAAGCAGCTGCTGTGGAAAAGAGCAGGTGAGACCATGCTGACACACAGCTCTAAGGAAAAGTGGTATAAAAGCTGCTCAGTGCTAATCACTTGACTTGGTCAGTCTGTCTTTGCAGTTTATGCAATCTTCCATTTCTCCTAAAATGTCTCAATTACTGGTTCCATTACTAGTTTGATTACTGGTTCTAGGTGCCACATGCAGCGTTTCTGGATCTCTGTTGTACTTCGGAGAGAGCTCTGTCACAATTCTGTGCCAATAAATCTGAATTCATCGGCCTTTAGTGTGATACTCTCGACCTTGTAAGTGGACAGTGACAGTGTGGGCTATGAATTAAGCATTTTCTAACAGTCTTCTCTCTGCCTGGGGAACCGTTGCTGTAGCAAGAATGTTTAAAGTTTCAGGGCGTACAGCAGCGGAGTAATTCTGAAAAGCACAAGTCAAAGACCAAGGCAGAAATGGATGTAAAGATGTTGTGTGTTTTCTGTGCTCTTTAGCTGCAAAATCTGCTCAGAATCTACAACAGAGCATGGCAGCAAACGTTGCAGGCTTTACACATTTTAGATATCTCTGTTGCAAAGCAAACCTCTTGTACAGATTTGCTTGGAGATGCATAATTTACCCCTGCTAATTTTATGGGGATGTTGTTAATGCCAAGACTTCAGAAGCACCGTTTGCTTTTCAGCATCTCTCACTGCGCCTCCGTTTTATCAGCAGCATCCAGATGGAATTCATGTCCATCGTCATTAGGGAAATGTGGGTGCTGTGGAGGCAGAAACTGAGAGTTCGGAGACTTCCATCTGCCTGGGTCTTTTCAATACTCATTTCCTCACATGCTCAAAATCAAGTGAGACAGACAGACAGATGCTGTTAGGCTGCCAATCTCAGACTGGAGTGGCCTTTACAAATTTCCATCATGACCTTGGACAGGTCATTTGGGACTAGATCCACAAAAGCTTTCAACGTAGGTGGAATTTAGAAACAGCTATCCAAAATAATAATCTTTCTCTTCCAGCCATGCCTTCTGGGAAGAAGGAGGCTAGTCATTTATACCCAAAGGATGATGCATCTTAAATCCCAAGATGCAAGGGAACATCGTCACTCATCTTTTCCCATGGCCAGGTTGAGCATCTTTGCCACCTTGTGATGTGATCTGCTATGAAGCCCATTCCAAGGAATCTAAAGCACTTCCTGCTGTAGGAATTTGTGTCCATTTTTCTTCTTACTTGAACCTGTAATACAGGGGTGATAGCATTTCCTTGTCTCTCAGGAAAATACAGAAGGTTAATATGATAACACTAAGAAACAGTTGAGCTGCAGCCGTATGAAATACTCAGTGCAGATTTATTCAGCTGTTCATCCATGTTAAAATTGTTATTGGCCTCCAAAGTACCCAAACCTGTTTATCTGGATACCAGAGTTTCCCCCTGATATTTTCAGGGACATGTGTCTAAGTTGTCAGAACACTTCCCTGCAGTACACTGCAAGCATGGAGGCAATGTAAAATGAAAAATAAATCTTAAATGGATATTTGTACTGAAGAATAATGTGGGTGTGTTATGCTATTGATATTGTTTGCATTTAACTGGGTAAGAATCTCCTGGGTTTAATTACATTTGTAGTTGCTGAAGTGGTGGTAGTTGCTCTGCAAGTCAGTTCTGTATTCACAGAAATTGGGGAAACTTGAGGAAGGAATCTCCAAAGAGCATGCTAGGCTTCAATTTTAATATGGTTGTTCAAATACTGACAAGCTAATGCTGCTGTTGTCTCATTCTGCACAAGCCTTTCAGAGCACCTTTATTTCTAGGAGGTCTGAAATTTCTGATGTGATTGCTGAACAGAAGGGTCAGAAGACTCCCTTTAAAACCAATGAGTTGTCATTGCTCTGGGATTTTTGGACACTAGTAGGGTGGGAAGGAGACTGAAAAATGTTAGAAGAGTCCAGGTTATGGAGACTGCATCATATGCGACGTGGTGGAGGAGGTGTTCAGGTGGTTGACAGCAGAGCATCTGGCTGGCTTTGGAGTGCATTAAGAAGTATCTGCCTTTTTCTGATCTCTCCATTTCTCAGTAGATAAAGCTGATGATGTGTAGTTACTTGCTTTCCCTGCTTTTGCATTCTTCCTTTTGTATTAGTTACTGACCCCTGTAGTGAAGAGGTTGTCAGCCTAGATGGGCTTTTTAGTCTGATGGCTCTCCCCGTGTAAAGTCTTCATCAGGTCACTTAAACACTTCACGTGTGAATTGCTCCATTGAAGTGAGGAAAGGGAGACATGGAACTCCCACTTGCTAAGAAGCAGAACTTAACTTTCTGAAGGGCAGGATGCTGGCTGCCTGTTGGAAAGGAGATGGTGTTCAGACTTCCACTCCAGCAGCCGACTCTGGAATTGTTTCTATTGTCAAATGTTTCACTTTTGTGAAAGGTCCAGTAGATGCACATCTGCAGATTTGCTCTGACGTATTTTCCCAATGTGTTTTGTTGTGGTTTTAATAATGGGTATGGCAACTATCTTCATGCATTTTCATTTAATTTACTGGAATGATTAACTGGGCAACGAGAAGCTCAGGTCAGAGGTAAACTATGTTTCCAAAGCTACCCCTCGGCCCTTTCTTTCACAAGGTGTGAAATATCTTGCTGATTCTGTTAGTTTAACCCTCTTACCAGATGTCTCATTCAAAACAGTTGGTCAGGCGTCACACTGTAGTTTACTAATAGCATGGGAAAAATGCATATTTACTTGCTGAAATTATTTTTATCGGGATCAGAGCTTGTTCTTTAATTCTGCATGTCTACTAAGTTATGGACCTGCTGGCTTAACTGAAAGGTCAGTTCATAGCCTGACCATGCTTCCTTTCAGAAAAGCAGTGATGTGGTTACAGGTTGCTCTCCAAAAAAATAATTGTTCAAATGTTAAAAAGTAGCAGATTTTCCTGCATACATTACTTTCTCATACAATAAACCAAACTTCAGCAGTGTAGCCTGTGGCTGGCATCAGGAAACAAATTTCAGTGTCAAGTTTGAATGTGCCAGTTTGGTTTAGAAGACTGACACAGACTACTTTCTACTTTTTGCCTGAAAGCACCAAACTTTGAGTATTATTTAGCTGTCTAGTGCTCTGTACATCATGGAACACTTTCCTCCAAGTGCATGTGCTTAATTTTCTATTCAGGACACATGTGAAGAAGGATTGTGAAACTCACGTTTCTTCAATGTGCTGCTTTGCTTTTAAAGAAGCGCTTTCAATTTTGAACATTTCCTTGTTCAGTCTCTTCTGACTGTTCCATAAATGCATGTGTATATATGGAGACAGTTATATATAGATTTAAGTAATCCTTCTGTTTACTCTCGCACTGGTGTCTTTGTCTGGCGTCAGCATTGTTGCCATCAGCGACAGATTGGAGTTGTTTTGGGGGATGGGAATGCAGAGTCAGCTGGTCTGTATTTAATCTTATTGCTGTAGGCTTGATCCTTACTAGAGGCAGCTGCCGCTGCCTGAGCCTGTACTAATTTCTAGGTGGTGGTCGGTCAGCAGCTTCCTAGCTGTTTAATTCTGTCAGATGGCACAAGCTCACAGTCTGGACACCTTGGTGTCTCTTGTGTGGTACAGGTCGCTAGTTTTGTTGGGCTCACTTGTGTGTTTTCTATCCTAGATGCACGTATACCTGTTGATGAATTACATTTAGAGCATTCGAATTTCTAGAGCATGCTTTCATGGTTTCACTTGGCTAGCTGATTGCTTGTTGCTTCGTGTTTATGGGGTTTCATTGTTTCAATTCATTTTCAGGTTGGGATAAGAATGTCCCTTATTAAGGGTTTCATTGTGGAAGGTATGGAAGAAAATAAAAGAAAGGTGATTTGTTGTTTAGCTGGGCAGTAACCAGTGTAGCCTACTGCGAATGTAAACATGGATTTGAAGGCTTGTATTGTTTCCGTCTAGGATCTTTGGCAGTTTGTTTTGGAGACGGCAAGACAAACCCTTCTTGGTTTTTAATCCTATTTCTAAAACAGAAACCAGCTCCTTTATTCTCTGGTTAATTGTGTAACTTTCTGCCAGTTACTTAAGCCATACATTTCAAAATAATATGAGATCATTAATTCTGTAAAACTCCCCGCCAGGTAGGAAAGTATTAGATACATTTTACAGATTCATTACAGTGAAGGATGTGGTTAATTAACTTAAGAGTGATAAATACCACCCAGTAGCAAACCTGGAAGTGGAACACCTTTGATTCTAACTTTACTTTCTGACTTTCTATTCATTTTCATTTCAATGGTAGTTTCTCTCCGCTTGCAGTCTTGACAAGTAATTTTGCCCTTTTTCTACAGAGCTGTCCTCTTCAAAATGTGTAGAAAATCTGTATTATAGTGAAAGAGGAGGTATCCAGCTGAGTCCTTCAGATCTGCAAAATCTGTTTGCTGTCTGCTTAGCCTGTAACTGTGTCTTTCTTAGGGAGCATGCTCTCTCACCTTAGACTGGTTTTGCCAATAGGTTTTCAGTGCTTCGATGAACGCATCTCAGTGCCAAAGCCAGCTTAAGCAATTTTCCTTCCTAGCCACTCACTCCTGCTCCAGTGCTGCCCCTGTAGTTCAGCATGTGTGGTGCCAAGACACTGTACTGTACCAGGATTAAATACAACATCTTGGGGTTGTTTGGTTTTTTGTTTTTTTTTTTCCCCTGTAGGATTCATTGTGTGGCCCCTTAGACGACTGTAGTAGCATCACTGAGGGGCATGGGAGCTGGAGCACGTAGCCAAGGGAAAGGAGGTGGAACTGCATAAGCTGGTTTTGTAGCTCAGGAAAGAAAACTGTCCGTGGAACCATGGTTTCAGACTGCCACAAGCTTGCCAAGGAATCACATCTGCTCTTACTTCAAAGCCTGTAGCAGAACATTTTCTTTTTTCTTGAGAATATCACGTTGCTTGTAGATATATGTGGTGAAATATTTAATTTTTTTTAACTCATTCCCTCCTCAGCTAGCAGATGGAAAACTTGTCAGTGTAGATACTTGGGGTTTTAATACCATCAACATTTTTGGTAGTTCTCTTTCATGTTGGTTGTGCCTCTGGTGTCTGAGAGCGTATAATTGCAGACAATTAGTCTCCCAAAAAGTCAATTCTATTTCGAACTAATGTTTTCAGGCCAGCTACAGCATTTTATTTTTCTGCATAGGTTAAACTGCTGTCATGGGAAGATAGAGCCAAGCTGTCTCCGCTTCTTTGAAGATCAGAATTCTGCTGTTAAAAGTAGGAAGGGGGCAGTTACATTGTGTCATCTGTAATCTTTTTGTGGCCTCTTTTGCAAGCATAAGGTTTTTAATTTAAGGAGAAGTTTAAGCATAAGTCTATTTTCCCCAAGCCAACTTAGAGCTAGAATGAGGCTGTTGATTCTGCTATAAAATCATCGCTCTTTCAGTACATTTCTGTGATTTCTCTTAAGTTGCTTAGTGTTCCAAAGTAGTTGCTTACTGTACCTCCAGCTAGCGAGACTGCACTGTCTTCAGCAACCCAGAATATTTTATCGTGACAGATGTGGGGGTAGGTCACAATTGTTTGTATCTCACAGGCTCCCACTGATGGATACTCTTGTCATGCAAAGCTTTGCACTTGATAAAGAATAATGCTTGAGATGTCAGCCCTCTGGAAATCCAGAGCTCTGTAGAAATTAAACTCCTTGAATATCCTGTTTACAAATCCTCAGATTTAAATCCTTATTTTGTTGCAATTCCTTTAGGCAGAGATTTTGGTTTTCCCCGTGGTGTGCCTGGTTCATGCAAGTATGGGTGTAATAACATGGTCTGATGCCATCTCTTCAGAAAAACTGCTATGTAAGTTGCTGGTAAAGGTACTTAGCTCTTCTAGGGAGATGAAGAAGCTGGCATTTTGCATTGAGAAGCCTGTGTGGGCAGAACATTTAACACAGCAGATAGGCTTGTGGGAAGTGGCATTCAAAGAGAGAACTAGGAGTTTTTAGTCAGTGGAAATGGGTAGTGTTTTTAACTCTGATAGTGTGGGCTGCTCAGGATCAGCTCAGGTAGCATTTAAGGCAAGATGAGAAAGCTCAGGAAGTGCACATGCAGCAGTAAGAGAAAATCATTCTTCATTTCAAATAAGGAGACAAATGTGTGAGCAGGGGTATAGGTCAGTCTGAAATCATGGAAAAGAAAAAAGAGATGAAGGCTGGGGTAAGTGCAGTATTTCCTTGAAGAATAATGTCCTAAGTAAGCAAGAAGCTCAAGTCAGTAAAGGCCATTTGATGCTTCGGAGGGGAAAGCCCTTGGTCTCTTGCCATAACTACCATCATGTGGGGCAGAACATGACAGACTGGAGAGTGTGTGCACCTAGAGAACTGTGGAGAAGGCTGCCTGTACAGGAAACATCAGTTGCATGTGATCACCATCTCCAGTGAGCTAAAGCTTGGATACATAAATATTAAGAGCTAAAAATGGTACAAGAAAGCACACAATGCTTGTTACAAATCTTTCATTAAAATTTCCCATGTAGGTAATTACCCTCCCTGCTTTTATTTCCTTCTAATGTTGAAAAGTCTTTCCATGGAGACCTCTCTCCAAGTAAGGGATTTTATTTGGGGTTTGGTTTTGAGGTTGTTTTTTCCTTGTTTTAGTTGGTTTGGTGTTTTTTTCCTTTTAATAAGAAAAGGATGAATTCCAGAGAGGAATTTGTTTTTTCATTACTACTTAAGCTTCAAAAAGGGTATTACAAAGGAAGAGCAAAGTGGATCAGACTTAGGGAAAGTTTATGGCGTTTTCCTTTTTATAAAATAAGAGAAACAAGACATCTGAATTTCTAAGTGCCCATGGGGAAGACAGCTTACGTCTGGAAGGGCTTAGGTCATAGTTTTGCTGAAAGTATGTAAGAGGGCTTTTGTGTGCATATGAAGCCCCAAATGCAGCAAATTGTTAGGATACTAGTTACTGTTTATCCTGCTTTTGGCAGTCCCCAAGGATGGAGGTGGTGGTCTATATTTGTTCACTTTTCTTTTCAACTAGTATACCCCAGATTAAATGTCGTCCATTAAAGGTGGGAAAAGTGGGTGTGGGGAAGGGAACAACCACCCAAAACTTTCTTTCAGAAGGCCTGGAATTACTGGTGATGTCCCAGCATGCAGCGTGAGTTTGGTAGAGATCTCAGTGTTCTTTAAATACAAAGAAAAAAACCTACTTACTGTGTTCGGAAAAAGATGTCTTGACTGGTTTTGGATGGGTAATGATGATTTCCTGGCAGAACTGGACTCGGTAGGAATAAGTTAATTCTGAAAAGAGCTTCAAGAGACGAAGAGCATCTTTGGGGAGAAATGGAACTGACCACTTAGAAAAATGTCAGCTGCCTTCCTGCCTTGTGAACATTTGTAAAGTACTGTTCCATGGTTGGGGGAAGCTTGCCAGTAGTTGAAGCTGAATGCTGTAAAAGAAAGCACGTTTATTTTAGTCTGTGTGAAGTGGAAGGAGGAGCTACTTAAAATTGTGTAAAAATTATTTGTTTCACATTTATAACTTGGCAGCACAATGACTTATGAATCTGGAGTGTGAAACTCTGATTTGAGAACGAGATGGGGACTTCATTGTTACGGGCTGAGAATGAGTGTTTCGATAAACCTTGCTACCGAATTCATCGATGAATACTTGGTGCTGCCTTCAGAGAAAGTTTGGTTGCCTTTGTAGGTTTAGGGCTATAGTTTCTAATTTTGTTTGATTGTTTTTTTTCATTGCCAGATGCTTCTTGTCATCTTTTTGATAAAGAAATAGTAGCACATTTAGCTCAAGTTGCATTGCTTTGCATTGTTTTTAAAGTAAATTTTGAGTTAATGGAAAGAACCCAGACTCCAGGAAAGAAGAGCATTTCTGCTTCCCAGCCCTTGTCCAACCAAAGACAAATTAGTTTGCACCTCAACAGGACAAAACTTCTTCTGCTCTCATCTATTTCCTATCTCTGTGTTTGTCTGGAAATAATCCTTTTGGAAAAGCAGTAGTTTACAAACCCTTTAGTTCCATGGCTTCGCTTTCCTTGATTGTCCATTACAGCAAATAGAGCCATCACTGACAGCAGAGTTTGTCATGGTAGTATCTCTCCACAAATAACTGATTTGAAACTGCAACATATTCTACACAGCTGCAGTGGTATTAACAGCAACAGCTGCCATGGTCTGTGCTCAAATTCAGCCTTTGGTACAAAAAACCTGTGGGTCCCTGTAGCAGATTTCTGTCCCCTGCCTCTGTCTGGACTCTAAGCCTGATTTACATGTCTGAAACTCTGTAACAGAGTCACTCTGGGAATTCTTTAACAGTAGGTATGGAATAGCAAAAGTCAGGTTAGAAAGTTAAGGTCCATACATTTGATTAGTGTAAAGTAAAACATATACCCCAGACATTTGTTAGGTAATTTTGAGAATGGAATGTCATAGGATCGTAAAGGTTGGAAATGACCTTCAAGATCATCAAGTCCAACTGTCTACTAAATATTATCAGGACCACTAAGCCATGTCCTGAAGTGCCACATCTAGACGTTTTTTAAACACCTCCAGGGATGGGGATTCGACCACCTCCCTGGGCAGCCTGTTTAAGTGGGTATTATTATTATTTTGATTGCTAACATTAGGATCTGCAGGTTTATTAACTACCCTGTGCTACAAAATGGAGATTGATGCACAGTAAACTGTAATAGACTCATTCATCATAAAGCTTCTGCTAGAGATCCATTTAATTTCCAAACAGAAGAATTCATTATCTATCTCCAGAGAAATTAATTTTTCTTAAGTGTTGCGGTGTGCAGTGAGCTATCAGAGAGCGTTCTGTGGCAAGCAAGTGAGGAAGCAGCTGTCTCTAGCATGCAGCTATGGAACTAATGAATAAAAAATTTCCATGGACAATACAGAAGTACAAGGAATTAGCTTTATGGCCCAAGAGAGTCAACAAATACGGGTTCAATTCATTGCCCTGCCAGAGTTTTACTGTGTAACCTGCGGTAGGAGACATTGGTTTTCTGGCATAGATTTTTGGTTTATGTCTTATAATTTCCATCAAGTTCATACTTAAAAGCATGTTACCTAGCTGTGGGCGGTCAGGTGCCCCAGGAGTTTGTTTCAATGGGATGAAGTGAGCTGTGTAGTTACAGCCTGGGTGCTATAGCCTGTCATAATGCTGGGCCCTTTGTAGGCAATGTTAGTTCTTTTAATTCAGACCTTCTGGATAAAATGGCCTGACACCAAATAAATCTGACTCTTCCAAAACCACATATGGACTCTAATGTATGTTTCCTTGTGAATTCTGGCAGTGCAGCCCACTTCAGCAGTGTGCACTTAAAGCAAAATCGCAGAAAGTGAAACAGCTCTCTGGAATAGATTGCTAATAACCCCTCAAGCCCTCCTGCCTTTCACCTACCAACATGTAAATTGTGGAGGGTGTTTGAAATGATAGGATGAAAGCTTTCAGTGTCCCTGTCAGGCGAACAGTTGCCAAAATTGAGGTTTCTGATTATACTGTTTAATATCTTTTCCTGTGAATGAGGTGCAGGGGATAATTCACTTAGGAAGGCTGACAGACAGTCAGTTGGCTGCTCTGTACAGTACTTTCCAGTGTAAAAATAAACTGCAGATGTTTGACACAGATATGTCAGGATACTTAACTTTGGGTTAGGGTTTGCAGATGTCATGTGTTTTGTGAAAGCTAAATATGTGTCTTAGGGGAAGGAGGGAAGAGGTACACAGCACCAAATACTGAGAAGCATGTCCTGTATGTGACTAATGCATCCTGACCTGTGGACACTCTGTCCCTTTTGATGTTTAAAAAAAAAAATGCTGTCATTAGTAGCGAACAGTTTCTGTGATGTTGTTTTGGGAACTGTCCTTTGTTATTGGTAGGTGGAGGAGTTCAGCTGCCAGGTGTTCTTTTATTCTATCTTGTAGAAATGTCCCTGTAAGAGGGGGGTCTTGTATAGCACTTTGCTGGTTTAACTGCACAGAGTGTTATATCCAGCACTCAGGACATGGAGGTAAATTCAGGCATGCAAAATCTAGTTCTTGCTTCCCAGTTGGGCTTACCAAAGAGGATTTTTGATGACGGGATGGTCCAAATGTTTCACCTCTCTGAACTGTTTTAAATCCTCTTTAAAAGACTTTGTGCAGGGATTTACATTTGGTGCTGGTTTTGTTTGTCTTCAAAGCTGTAGCAGTAGGGCTGCCAGTTTTGAACTTTGCAAGTGTGCAGAAATGGATGAGGTTGGATAAACACAATACTTACAGCTGGGTTTCATTGGATGCACTTAATGGCAGACACATGACAGACTGATACATTCATTTTCAGAGAGCAGTAACTGATTACGTTTTCTCTTGGCTATGGTTCAGCTATAGTTGCGTTGTCCTGTATGTTGTTTCCTTATCTCAGCTGCTAAGTTGTTACTCTGGAAACAACTCTCTTGTTTAGGCTTGTTTGGTGGTTTGGGTTTTTGGTTTGGGATTTTTTTTGGTGGCAAGGAAGGGAGGTTCAGGACACGTGAATGTTGTGCAGAAACGAAGCAATGCTAGTTTTTACTTGTTATTACTAATACAGAGGTTCTCTAGAGTTTTTAGGATCTCATTCCAGGATCATCTTCCTTTCCCGCCACTTCTACCAGCCTGACTTTATAATGATATTTAGTAAGAATTTGTCATTCTGCGTAACAAGCACCGTCTGACAAGTAGCATGCAATTTGTTTTCTAAAGTTGCAGAAGTTGGGTGCACCCTAGAGTGTGTGGATCTCAGCCCTCTAGACCCAGCACAAATTTGAATATGTAATATTAAAAAAGTTAAAATAAGATGTGATTGGTTGATAGCTCAGTAATTTACATCTCTTGTGGTTTATTTGTCTAGGGAAACAGCAGCAGCTGGAAGCTGAGCAGCAGTACGTGGAGGCTGATCAAGACCTTCACAAAATGATGGGGCGTTCTGTGGAGCCACCTACAGAAAGACCCGGGGAGAGACGAATGGCAGAAATGAAGAAACTGTATGGTGCTGAAGCTGCCAAAATCCAGGCAATGGAGGCTGCCATGCAGCTTATCTTTGATAGAAACTGTGACAAAAAGCAGCCCAAATACTGGCCTATTATTCCCCTTAAGCTGTGAGTACCTGGACCGTGACCTGTCAGAGCTGTAGAGGCTGGTGCCTCAGGTTTTGTTGCTGAAAGAACAAACTGCAAATTTTGGTTTTGGTTGGATTTTGGGGCAGAGTCTGGCAAGGGCAGCGTATTTCTTTGCTCCCATGTCCCTTTTACACTGTATGTCACCAATAGCCACAGTCCATTCTACCTACATACAGTAGTCAAGTAGTAATAGGAGGAACAGTAATATCAAAGTTGTCTAAAATCATAGTTTCACTCATTTGATACCTGCCTGCCTTGACCCTGCTTGCAAGAAACATGTCTATACTCAGTGAACTGGGAAAACTTAAAGCAATACAAAAGAGCATGTAATTTGTCTGCTTTTCCCATTTAGGAAAACTGAGTGATCCCCTTTTTTTTTTGTCTTATTTAGCATAGTAGCATTTGGATCCTGTTTAACACAGCACAGCTTGAAGCGTTACGTCTGCTAATCTTGGATTTTTTTTTTTGAGAACTGGAAGCCCACTGGCCAAGATGCAACATATCAAATTACTGTAGCCCAACCATTTGAATTCTTTTTCAAAGGTTTATCATAAAGCAGGAAGTTTTTCTTCCCAACTGATACTTGTCTGTCAGGAGTTCGACTCTAAAGCAACATTATATACAAAGATGTTTTAATGAAGGAGGAGGGGAGAGTTGGGGAGAAGCCTGATGTGGCCCCGTTTTTTTGAGATCTGTTTAGAAGAGAAACTTGAGAAGAGACAGCACACTTGGGGCCAGTGCTTACAGTGATTTTTGCCATTCTAACAAAAGGCATCTAATTGGCTTGAAGCTTTAAAGAAGACATACTGATTTGATAGTCTAAGGGTGCACACATATGCTGTATATGGAGGCATGAGCTGTGTAGCCCTGAGGGCTGTGTTTATTTTAGGTGCAGCTTTTCAGTGCCCACCTGCACATTACATGCACAAGGCTTAAATGCAGGCAAGTTAGATATGCCTCCATGTGTACTCATCCTCTTTGGCTTCAGTTCTGTCATTCTGATTTTGGTCAGTTGTGCTTGCCCTGCTAACAGCCGACCAGGCAGAGTGAAGCACACAAGTGATCTGTGTAAGACAGGCAAAATTGGCCACTCAGTACTGGTGACTCCTTAGAAAGTTGTACCCTGAATACTTCCAGGGGCTTTGTTCTGTGAAGCGCTGATGCTACATACCATTGTGTGCTGAAGGGCTGTAGTTTGTATTAAGCAGCATTTCCATGCCAGGGCAAAGGAACCTTGTGCTGTTTTAATTGTGACAAAAATCCATGTGCCCTTCTGGCAATAAAGGAAGGTCACAACTAAAATCCTCACTTCAGTTCATGCCCTCTGTGCCTGGAGTATCTCCGTAGCAGGTGTAGTTCGTAACGCACACCAGCAGTTGCTGTGCCCCCTGCAGCAGCCAGCGGCACCAAAGCGGGTCTGTGGTGCAGTTTGGAATATCTTTGTTCTACTAGTAGTTACTGTGTTTTTTTCCAAGCAGCTTTTTCATTTCAGTTCCACCTCCTTCACTTCAGATGTGACAAGATGGAGTTAAATTGAACACTGAAATTAAAAACTCCCATTTGGCTGGTGTGATTAATCTGAACAACTTGTGTAAGACAGGGCCTGCGTTTGTCTTAGCTCTTGATTTTGTTGGGTTTTGTCAGAAATTCATTGTTTGTTTGGGTTTCCTTCTGTTGATCAAATAAATTCTTTTCGTAACACCTTAGGTTTTTGTTTGTGGGTTTTTTTAAATAAACAATCTTCCATACTTCGGCACTCCAGTTCTCAGATGCTAAAGCTTTCTTTTAGCTGCTGTATTGTTTAAGGAAGATTGAACTTAAAGCAAGGACAATTTTAACATACTGAGAAGCAGGAAGAGTGTTGACAGGACTCTCACAGGAATGCCAGTCAATACCACACACGCATGGTATGGTACAAAATCAATGGGAGGGCTGTTACATCTACTACAGGGAAAACCCTGTCCCAGATTAACATGCATAGATCTCTCTGTTCCTATTTGAGATGTTTCCAGTATGGTAATGCTGTCTCCCCTTTGCAATTCAGCACAGAAGAAAAGAAAGAAAAAGAGATGGGTGGGACCATGTTGTTCATACTTCTCAACCCCATTCCCAGTTCTTGCCGTGGTTTTTTCTGCATCCTACTGGTTCTGCTAGCAGAAGCAGAAATTCTGATCTCCACAAGTATTTGCAGAGACCAGACAAGACAAACAATTAATTCCTTTCCTACTTCAGATAAAACATACAAGAGATTTCCTTGCCTTTGGTTCTTTTAACTATTTCTAAGAGGGTTTAATATGCTTCGTGAGGCTGGAACTAAAGAGAACGGGATGAAGTGTTCCCTGGGAACTATGTGCTAAGGTCTGAAAGGGAGGAGTACACTACTACAGACTTACAGTTGCTGCCAAAGAGTCTATTTTGCTCCTGAATTTCAGGGGATGGGCTGTTGCTGGTAGTCAGCCAGATGTCTCACTTTGCTGGTAGCTCAGGGGAACTTGGGAGATTTTGTGTCACAGTTCTTTTACTCCATCTCCCATGTCATTGTACATTTCTAAGAAATATCTCACATAAAACCGTGTGATTGTGGAAGCAATGCAACAGCAATTGAACATTACCTGCTCAGTCAGAATGTCTACAGCATTCACCTTTCTTGCACAGGTGTATTACGCTGCAATCCTCAATCATGGAACTGTGTATGCTTGGTTTTTTCCCCCAGATATAATGTTAACCCAGCCTCTTGGCTAGAATACAACTGTGATGCTGCAGACTTCATCCTCCCTTGTCCGGGATGTCACAACTTGGCTTTCAGTTACGCCAACTGCTTGTACACTCCTACCCAGGGGAATTCTTCACTTGCTGATGATGCTGTTTCTCATGAGTTTTTCCAAGCTCCAGTGGAAGGAATTAACACCTTGAAGTCACAAGTACAAGTTGTCATACATGTCTTAATTTCGGAAACTGCTTTCCTCAATGGCTACATGTAAATAGGCATATCAGCCCTGTCTGCAGAAGAAGAGTTTGCAATTGGTTGAAGACTCTTTGAAGACTAGAGAAAAATGGCAATAGGTCTTTTCTACTGAAAGCATTCTTAACAGAAATTTAAAAAACCTTTCAGAACTGCCTCAGTATAAATTTAACATACAAATGAAGCAATGACCTCTGCGTTTCCTATCAAAAGAAAAACTGCTTACTCTTTTGCATCGGTGACATTGTCAAGAACACTCATCCTTTTAGAACTGTTTCCCCCTAAAGCAGCTGACAGTTTAGTATGCTCGTGTAGACAGGCAAACGGAGAAGAGAATTAGTTTTGGTGAGCATAACTTTTCTTTTAATCGGCCTATTGTTAAGTATTCATCCTTTTTTGATGGTAGTCCTTTATAATGGCTAGCTGCAAACATCTCAGACTTAGAAGAAGCTTTAATAAAAAGCAACCTAAATATCTGTAACAGCCCTTGTGAAGGATAAGCACATGTATAATACATACAGATTTGTTCACTCATGTCTTTTTGAAAAAGCTTCCCATTCATTATATGAAATATATTTCAAATACTGGCATCTTCATCTCTTGTTGCATAATGGGAGTCCCACTCTTCGAATAAAAGTTGAGACAAGCAAGACACTTTGATTCAGCTGCTTAAATTTGGATTTTTAAGTATGATCTTTGGCATGCTGGTCTGAATATTTTGGCTGAAAGAATTACAGAGGGGCCAAGATTAATGCCCAATATGTGAAATACGGTCTGTCAAAAGGAAACATCCACAACCCTGCTTTTCTTCTGAGCTCTTAAAAGCATAAGTTACTGGGGAATGTACTATGTGATAAATAATACATTCATGCTGTGACAAAATTCTGTCGTCTTGTTTGCATGCTAATTCATCAACTGTACACCCTGTCTAACCTGCTCCGTTGTCTCCTGTGATCCCATCTGGATAGTCCAAAGGAAAGAAATTCTTATGGGCTTTTTCCTAGGTAGAATAGCATCCTGTGAGGGAGTCTGAAGGGTGGTTATAGCAAGAGTATGAAGTTAAAGGCCCCACATCCCTTCGTATATTCTTACACCACTGGAATTGCTGCGCTGGTGCATAAAGATGTGCACTGGAGCTCTGGGTGGGTGGCTGATAGACTGACATTGCTATTTGGGTATTCTTTTGGAGCCTTGGCTATCATAGTGGGAGAATTGCTTGGAATCAGTCCATTCTCTGAAGCAGGTGAGTGCACACGCATCATCCCCAACTATTAATTTTGACAGGGCAGGAGCAGTGCAGAAGTCCTGCTTGACCAAAAGTGGAGAAAGATTTGCTCATCTTGAGCTTTGAGTGTATAATTGAGATTCTCTGTGCACAGATTCTATTAATTAGAGTCACAGAAGGACTTTTCCCCTTTTAATCATGAATCATTTTCTTCTAAGAAAGCAAGAGAACAGAGTGAGAACGTACATAGCTTTTAAAAAGAAAGTACTTTTCAGCCTATTGATGTTAATACTGCTGCTGATTCCCTGAACTACACTGGGATCTTCTGTCTACAAAGCCTTTTGAAAAGCCAAAATACACAAAATTGCTATCCCAGTGACTATTGTTTAGAGCCTTCCCAAAGAAATACCTTTGTGGGGGGGAAGGGATAAGAAAAGTGGAAAGAATGGGCAGGGTTGTTTTTACAAATAGTGTTCAAAATGGTCCTCCTTAATTTTCAGACTTTGTTTTAAATAAAAGAAACAGTTCACCAAAATCTGGGTTCAATAAAGATGTGAGGCAAAAATCTATCAGGGGCTGTTAAAAATTAAGTAACAACACTTGTCTTGGGATGTCCCTTAAGCTGCGCCCAAATGTATCTGGGAAGGGGTTACAAAATCCTGCTTTATTCATGGAATTTTCTTATACTGTCCTCTAGACAGTATCTATGCCATTGGGCGATGGCATAGGAAGTTAACTAGACTTCTGATCTGTTCAGTGTCTTTTAGAATCTTTCCACATACTTATACTGAAGATCAAGATTTAAATATCAGTTCTGACGTTCAGCTTTCAGCTCTCCCACGCAGCTGTTTTCCTAGGTACAGAAATCACTCCTGTGGCTCAGCTCCACCAAAGTTTACTGCCATCAAGGTTTGCCAGCAGCTCTTAATTGTGTGATCACTCCCTTGCTGCAAGTCAAAAGGAGTGGAGTTGGAAGAGCCCTATGGCTAAGCTGTTTAATGTAACCCAGTTTATTTGTTGAGAAAAGGATTGAGGGAGGCACTAGAGGTGACAAACTCCGCAGGCGTAAGCATTCGTAAGGCAATGTTGCCACTGCTAGAAGAGAACTTATGAGCACATTTTCATAGTCCTCAGAGCCTTCAAGGTTTTTTCCTGCTTTGGTATAAAAAGAATTCCTTTGCCTTTCTTTCATCAGGCATATTAGCCAGCTTTATCTATCATGAAACATCTAGAAAAACATGTGTTTACTTTCCTTGCTGAACACAGAAGGTAACGCTCATTTCGGGCAAACCCACGGAAGGGTTTATCCCAAGATTTCTAATTATTGTTTTCATTGCTACTTTCTGTGTAAAAGTTAGTGTCTTGAGTTTGCAGGTTTGCAGACAGCGTTCCCAGGAGCATACTAGCACAATTCAGGTTCGTACCCTTTGCTTCGGTGTCGACCATAGCAGGAATCAGAGGACGAAGATTCAGTCAGTCCGTCTGGTCTAGATATGTACAAGCACCCAGCAAGAAAAAGTCTGTGCCTTGTGTTTCATTCATTTTGATTATCACATAGCGAAGTCTTACTCCTATCCTTTGCACTGGACAGGAAAAGATCTACTGGGTCATCATACCTAGTTTTTGCTACTTCTGGCAACTAGATCATCTAATACACTTCAGAAACTAACTGGGCTCCACTTTAAAAACAAATTCCATTTCCTGTCACCCCTACTTCTGCTAGCTAAGACTGCATGGCCTGCTTCTCATGTGCAAAGCATTATAAAATAACGAGACTGCCACAAGTTTAAGTTATCCTTTGTCAGAAAGCTCCAAAAATCTAAATGCAGGTATCGACTTTGTATCTTGGGGGGGTTGTATTAATTATCGTACTGTAACCGAACAGAAGGAAAGGAGTTACTGTTGTGAGAGAAGTAAATGCTTGAAGTACTTTTTTACTTAAATCATTCATGAAAGGCCACACTTTTGGTCTGTAGCATATTGCACGAAGTGGTTGAGTAATAACTGAAGGCTCCCATCCCACTATCCCCCTCTCACGCAAAGTGGTGAGATTGAGCTAAAGCTTTAGCCAGTTATGCTGCAGTGCACTTGAAACACAAAAGTTTGATGAGTTGCTCCAAACAGAATAATCTTTACATGACTGCAGAATATAAATCTGAAATGGACTGTAAACCAAAAACAATCAAGAAAATAAAAGGCATTATATAATTATTACATCTGAGAAAATGGTAATATTCATGATTTTTAAACAATTTTCTATGTATCTGTTGATATTAGAATATCCAGTAATGCCAGATCACCCTGCGCTAGAGATAAGAAAGTATTTGTGATACTGAGTCCTCCTGAGCATAACATGACATTTTCATTTGTACTGCTCTGCTGCAGAGCTGTGTCTCAGCAGTGCCACGGACAGTCTGTGGTCCTGTTTTGGTGTCACCACCCTGGGTGTGCCAGGGGCACACATGAAGTCCTTTCTTGTCACATCCTCTGAGAAGCCCTGCAGCTGAGCAGCATTCACGGTGGCTGGTTTTATCATTATATACTGGTCCTGTGGTCTTCCATATATTATCTTTTTTTGCTGGCCATTGGACTCAGAACAAGCAAATCATACTGCCCGTTTTGAGGCTTGCTCTTGCACTGAAAGTCATGATGCTGAGTGCGTGATATGTGTGACATGACTGGGTGCCATGGCAACAGGCCATGATATCATAAATGCCAGATGATTAACTCATTTCACTTCAGAAAAACAGCTGCATTGTGCTACAGAAAATCCTCACTCCAGAACTGCTCTCCTCTCAACAGCAAATAAAACGGAGAAAATGACTGACAAAATAAGTGCTCAATGCTCCCTCCTTTGCTTGTTCTCGTGGGCAGACCCCTCTTCACATCATCTACAGCTCTAATGTGAGAGCATAAGCATGTATCTCTGGAGTGCAGAAGTGCTTCTATAGGGAACGTTTAAAGCGATGAGTTATTTGCCCTTCACAAGCACGTTTTACAACACAGACCTGCTCTAGCAAGATGCCCTGTACTTTCCCTGTCAACAGCAGTTAAATCTTGTTTGGAAGAAGAAAAAGAACTGCCTCACCATAGTCTCTTCTTTTCAACAGCTCTTTTAGTCTAGCAGCGTTACTTGCATTATTCCAAGTCTAGCAAAATCTGTTTCTACGGCATACTATGGCTAAAGTTTGGGGCGATTTTTTGTGTGGTAAATACACATAATAATTAACTGCACTAGTGGCTTGTGTTATATTGTGGAAACTCATTCCAGGCACAGCCTGCAGTGAGATGGTTCCTGTCAGCACGACAGAATTGTTCACTTCAGTCCAAGAAGATACCACATCCTATTGGAACAAAACATACCAACAGTTGATAGCGTTAAAACATTAAAACACCATATTAAGAAGCAGTTATTGAACTGTTTTGTTTTGCTAGTTTAACTTCCTTCATGCCAGGCTTTTGAAATGTGAAATGATGTCAAACCGCTACAATGATAGAAAATATAAAGCAGAATCTCAAGTACAATGCAGACCCTTCTTTTCTAGTAGAGTGCCCAAAATTACAGTAATAATCGTTAAGAAAAAGTGTGCAAAAAGTTGTGTTGATTTTGTTGATTTTTCAATATTATTTTAATTTCCTTGTTTCCAGGAATAAAAATTGAGGCATATTTTATACTTCACAGCCAAGCAACCTTTAAAATGTTTAACAGCTTATCAGCCTCTCTTTGCAGGGCTTGAAATAACATCTGAATGCATACTGCTTGTAGGAAAAACACCTACACTGCCTCTCCTACTGCTGCCATCCTCACAAAGCTACCTGGAGTTAAAAGGATATGTACTGTGATGCATTTTTCTGGCAATGTCCATCATACATTAGATCTCCAAGGATCCAACTGACCAGTTTCCAGGGTTTCTCTTACCTCAGTCATTTTCAGTCCACCTATGATCTCTTCTTGCTCCCTCATCTTTTTCACAAAGGCTCCTACCTAGCTTCTATCCCTCCACCCCAACGCACACTCTTCTGCAGCCTGTTTCTGCTCTCTTATCTCTCGTCTCCTACACTCCTGTCCACCTCCCACACATAGGGAATTAAATGTTGCCCAGACATTCAGTAGCCAGCAGAGCAAATGAAGAGGACTAATCTAGATGATTAGAAAAATCTCAATGCCTCTGCTACCATAAACACTGAAAGCATAAAGTGCTGGGACCCTTCCCACAGTGTTGTCCCTGCCCAGTTGGTGGCTGAGGGAAGCTCACTCTCTCTTCTCTTCCTAATTAAACCACAAAACTTCCTCGCTGCTGTGCAAGTAGTGGGAAGGGTGTCACTGCCAGTTCATATCTCCCCACTCTGGGTAGACTCCAGTCACTTCTCTTAACTACTGACCAGAGACTTTCTAAAGTTGCAGTACAATGAAGCCACCACAATCCTGCTGAGCACCAGGGGAAGCTTTTGTAAGCCTTTCCCCTAGGGGGAGGAACAAATACTGGATATAGAGCCTAGACTTCACAACCCATCTGTTTAATTTATAGTGTATCTCAACAGTACATCTCTGTCAACTCCATCTCTCCAAGAGCAAGGCGTAACTGTAACTTATGAGCTCAGCCATTTGAAAGACCAACCAGGCAACCATGATCTATCCCCACCCAGCAGATGAGAACGTTGCTAAGGCAGTTTCTCAATTTAAGAATTATTTTATCTCTTTTTCTCTCTTTTCAGCCCTCTTTGCCAGCTGGCATCCTGTTTTCTACTTTTCCAGCGGGCATTGCTTCAGCTCAGCGTGATCCTTTGGAGGGGGAGCAGTAGCCTATTTAGAGCTTAAAACACATAGAGATTTACTGGCTGGAACCCCAGAGAACAACCTAGCAAGAGGCTGATAAGGGCACTTAGCCAGATCATCTCCAAAACGCTACAGTTAAAAGAACCTGATATGCATGTTAAGTAAACATCAAATATGCAAAACCCAGCACATGTAACATGCAGATAATAGCATAAGGTAATGGGCCCTATCTCCAAATAAATAATAGCACTCTCAAAACCACAGGCAGTTCCAGTATTTTCTGTTCACTTTCAATGTCCTCTGAATGGGTCGTATCTATAATATAATAGAACTCCCACAGGCTCCAGCAGGACTAGGATTTAGTGCTAAACCCTGGCTAGAATGAGGGGAAGAAACTTCTCTTGCACAGAAACGGGCCAAAACTCTAGAATAAATGTGATCCAGGAAGCGATTATATAAAGGCGTTGATAATTTCATTTGCATATAAAATAATAACAACAAGAACGGATGCTAAATTATCCCATATATACAGAAACCCTGGGTGTTCAGGATTGGCTATTCATTATTCTCTTGTCATATAAAGCAATTCAGTCTGCAGCTGCATTTCTCTCTCACAAATCCAATTCAATCAAGAGAACTGAAACATCATTAGCAAACTCACTGATTTATCCACCAGTAAAGTGCTGATACAGGCTTCTATTCCTGCTGCTAATAAATTCTCTGTGTAGCAGTGTTGGCTCTCTCCAGGGATCTCCCATTATTCTAATGGCTACAGGTTTCCAACTTTATCACTGGAATTTTTAAGCCTGAAAAGCTATAATAGTAGGGTCCAAAACCTGCAGGTGTCATAGGAAAGAAAGGACACAAGCCCAGAAGATGTACCTAGTTTCTACAGAGATATGGCTACATGTATCTTCAGGTGAAGCAGCACCTGGTGCCTTAAAAATTGCTGTAATAAGACCTTTCTTTTTTTTCCCCTTTCTGAAATATAAACATTGTCTCCCGTTTTGCTCATCACTTCCTCTCCCTATTTCCCTCAGTGGTCTTGCCTCCAGACCCACGCCTCCTTCTCTGTACCTTTCCCTGGCTCCTGCCTGGTTTGTTGCATTAATTGCCAGCCTGCCCAGCTCATTTACCCCTGCTCTGGCTTCTCTTCTCCTGCAGAAATGGAGCAGCTCTGAAAAATCCTGCTAGGTGTTGTCTCCTGTTTCTCCCGCACACCACCTACCACCAGGGTTCTGGGCAGTCAAGTCTGAGCTCATCAAAGCATCATCCCGTTTGTTGGTGCTTTCATATGCACATAATTTGTAGAATCACAGAATGGGTTGGGTTGGGAAGAACCTTTAAAGGTCACCTAGTCTAACCGCACTGAAGTGAGCAGGGACATCTGCAACTAGAGCAGGTTGCTCAGAGCCCCATCCAACCTGACCTGGAATGTTTCCAGGGATGGGGCTTCTACCACCTCTCTATATGATTGAGCCCTTACACACTATTTCAAGGCATGGAGACGCACTTCTGCATCCGTTTCAAGGTGGGGTCTAAACAGGGAAGGCTCAAGGAATGTTAGAAGTGCTGTTGTCTTTTGGGAATAATTTCCCAAGCTGCAGTTTCTGTAACTTCTTTTATGGTCCTGGGTAATTTTGTCTGCCAGGTTCATGTGATGTTTGGCTTGCCTATGACCCTTTCATCTTTTAAACAAAAAGAGGTTATTTTCTTGGAATATTGGAGGCCAGAATTTATGTTCTAAGCTATCTGGCAGCTAAGTAACACTCAAGTTTGACCTGAACTTTATTTAAAAAAAAAAAAAAAAAAGAATAAAACATACAAAAAGTAAGAATCCACATGACAGTAGCCTATGTTTAATATAGCTTTAATAAAAAGTTTTATTACATTCTTCTCATGGAATGGTGTTATTTTTCTACTTGCTGAACATGATATCCAAGATAACAAGAGGCATAAAAAAAAGGAGAATTTTTAATTTAAAAAATAGGCTCTGTAATCTATCTTATGTATGCTATAAATGAAAGATAAAATGATTATTAATGTAAGATACTTGATACTTGAATTTATTTACTTTTTCATCATTCCTAATTGGAGAATGGATATATGTGGGTGACTAGTGTGTTCTGCTTTTTTATTTTTAATCATATGCTCATGAGTTTGCAAAAATTCAGTGTATGGACTGAAAACAGGAGGAAAACCCTTATGTTTTGAATAGCTGTTTGGATTTTTTTTTAAGATAAAAACAAACCATATTTATTAGTCTAGAGACTGAGATGTTAAATAACCTTCCAAAACCAAGCTTTAATATCAAACATCATCTCATTGTTATCTTTCAAGTTCCTCAGTTATATTCATCCTGTTTGGGCTTTCCTGGAAGGCTCTCACTCATCTGACCAGAGTGGCTTGTGCTTTTTTATTCCTGAATGTCAAATTCTGGCATGTCTAATATGTTTGGCTTTCTGTGAAGTCAGAAGAAGGTGAAGAGTTTCCGTGATGCCAGCAGACCTGAAGCCACATCTTCCTTCCAAAACCACACCTCACATGGCTGATGGGGGACGTTGGATCTTAGTCCTGTTTCCATTACCTACCAGTGAAAGGTACGTGCAGGGTCACACAAGCCACCACAGCTCCTGAAGCCTAGGACACCCATCCTCTGCAGCCCATTTGCACTATGCTGCGGCACCGCTGGGCACGCTGAGCAAGTTACGCCTCTGCCGAGTTATTGAGTCATTCCCATTCTCTCCAACGCATTACACTTTTTTGCCACAAACCACAGCTCTCAGTACAGCCATTTGCTAGAACTGGACTGTGTGAAGCGTGAAGAGCAGTACAGAAGCAATAAAACACAGTGTGTGTGAGGGGAGAGGGTGGAACCCCAGCACAAAACGCAAACCAGCATTTTTATATGTGTGTTGGTAGTAAAGTAAAGCTGGTAGCCCATTAGGAGTGAATTTAACTCATGTTTATGATACATTTTAAGTTTTAGACACCATTCACGTTTACAGAGCAGAATTAAAACCCTCTGCAATAAGTTACAAACTTGTGGCTATTGACAGAAGTGAAAAAATGAGAACTCAAGTGAAATCAGCTGGCTGTTACTCAGCCTCCACTGCCCAACTGGAACAGGAAAAGTGTTAAAATGAGTCCTGCAATTTTCCTTCCCAGCTCTTTGAGTTTGATTTTCAGTTTGCAAAAAAGGCACCTGAGAATGTTCTTAAGTGCTCTCTGTGCCTGCCATCAAAGGAGTTTTCTACTTTGGAAAAAGAGAGCGAGCCTTGTCTCAAAATGTACTTTTGCCAGGAATTCTGTCCTGATTAGGCTGCCTTGGAGTGCTTTCTTGGGTGGGTGCCATACTGGAGTTATTGGACGGCAGCCATGTGTACAACACTCTTAAAATAAAGCCTATTCCCTTAATTTGCAACTCAACATAAAACTTAGGTTAAGTCTATTGATGCCACTGGAGGGTGGGGCTAACATACATATGTATGCAATTATCTTCAGGATATTGCAGTGAGTACATATATGCTCCCACAGAAGTTGCTCTGAAGCGGAATACTAATGTTCCTTGGGTATGCATTTTGCCCCTGTCTGGTTTCTTCATTTGCAAATTATTCCACATCCAAATCTCCCCACTGGTACTAATGAAAATGTTGGATAATCCATACATTTCAGTCAGCTCCGCCTACAGACACTAGGCTGGCCTCTCCAGCCCACATGTTCCTAGCCCACAATAGGAATTTAGCAAAGCACTTCACTGAATGTTTACATGCAAGCCTGATAGACTAAAGCCATCATCTCTGACCAAACTGTAAGCCTAAATGTTCTAGAATAAGGCATATGGACAATGCCTTCACCAGGATCATTTTATCATAACTCAGAGGTAAGACTCCTCTCCCTCACTTGGAGAAAGGGTTCTCAGCATTTCTCACCCATGTTTCACAGATCCATCAATGAGGATGAAACGAGGTGAGCTGCGCATGGGAGGAAAGGTTGTACTGACTTTTTTTTTCTGTACAACAGGCATCCTTTTTCAGACATGTTAGTTCAATCATTCACAGGGTGTCTGCTCTGTATAAGGCTTTACTGAGACCTTCCACACTGTTTCAGACATCATATTATATGTTTCCCTACCAGGTGTGGGTTACCTCTGTGGCATGTAGAGAGAGAAAGGTGCAGAAGCAACTGTATCCAGAATAGAACCAGCTAACATTACCATTCTCTTCCCTCTGGTCTCCCCACAGACCTGGATCTCTCATGGACACTCATAGAATATCCACACACATAAGTGCAAAACACTGTGCTTAGGGTAAGGTCCCTCACGTAGAGCTAAGTGAAAGATGGTTCTCTAATTGCCAGAGGTCCTAATCTAAACATTAGTCCCTCATTTTCAAGGATATCTTACAATTACTTTTTTTGGTACCTTTAAAATCACAAAGTGACATTGATTATTCCACAAGTGACTTGGGGTATATGAAACAGAGATGAGTCTATCTTTTAACACTGAAGATGTATTTAGTACTCTGTAATTAACACCAAAATGGTAATCACTAATTTTCAGATAAAATTAACTATGGTTCATTGGGAAAAATTATGCATTCTGTTGAATATATAATTATATCTATTCTAAAGCAATCACTGCTCATATCTACATATTGAGAAATGGTTGCTGGAAATATGACCTACTTGGTAAAAAGAAACAGTTTTGATTTTGAAGAGCATTTCTTTCTTACACTATCACACCTGAATGTTAACTTCCAGGAGGAGTATCTACATGCCGACTCAACTATATCAAATTACTTCTCATTTTTTCTTTTCCATTCTCTCTTTTCCCTCAGACTACACAGCACCGATGATCTGAACAATTTTGTTCAGCATTTTGCTGGATGAACTTTGCCAACAGCTCTCTGCAGTGAGCGCTAAGAAGGGGTTTTGGTAGCAGCAGTTGGAGTCTAAAGCGGATCAGCTTCACATAAAAGGTACAAACCACACAGGAGAGCATGAGTCATTTCCCTTAATCTACAGCGAAATGCTGAGTTCAAAACACAAAAAAAGGTCACCTCTTCTTTGCAAGCAAATGACAGGATAAAGTGATCCAATTGTCATCTTATTTCTCTTTAACATCCGTGGCCTCTGTAACACCACTTTCAACAGAAGATCATATGGGAGAGAAAACCCCCAGCACGCCTCAACTGTACATGGAATCACAAAAGCTTGAGAAAGAGAGGACGGATGAACCCCTTTGAGAAAGGACACAGAGAATACTCACTGCAACTAAAACCAGATTTTATCACTTCTGATTCCCTTTAATCTAAAATACATTCATGCCAAAATTCAAAGGGAGGCTGGTTTATGAGTTCCTGATTTTGTAAAGTTTTGCAGATTTGCATGATTTTTGCAAAATCAAGCATGGGAGTGGCACTCTATACACTCTAATCTTCTGGAAACTGGCAATGACTGCTACCCACTGGCGTTGCCTGTGCAGCAGTAAGAAGAAGTTACATTTACTATTAACCATTAGCTTCACTATTGGCAGAGGGAGCCATGGGAGAGGGGCTCACATACAGCCAGCAGTGGGACATGGTGTCAGCCGAGAACCCACTGAAGTTGGGATCCCACTAGAACACCTTTTTATGAAAACACTGTCTTTAATGCAAGATAAACATGAAGTGGAAATATACCGCCTTTGATTCTGCTTTTAATTGGAAAGGTTTCCATATCTAAGGCAATCTGCCTGGTAAGAGAGCCTGAGGAAAGATGGTAGGAACAGTAAACAGAGATGAGCAAGCAGGTAATGGCAGATACCACACCGTTCTGTCCACAAATTAAACCAGTGATTTGTTTTAGAGCTAGGAGGTTCTCACTGAAGACGGGAGAGAGATCGACCCTGGTAAATTCAAACCAAAGAAAGAAAGAAAGAAAGAATTAATTCTATGGAACCAAGCTTCATTTACACTGATTGCTGGAAATGGTGAAATGGGTGGTGAAATAAGCGGTTTCAGACTGATACTATGCCCTCAGTTATAACTGATGAGGCCCTCCCTGTACATCTTGCCTCTCCTTGACTGATTTTGAATCTTAGCTTCAAATTTTTCCTGCAAATCAGGTGGCCTCTTTAAAACATCTCCAGAGAAGATCACACTGTTCCAGATGAGATTAGGAGATACACCAAGCATATTGCTACAGGGAGTGAAAGTATTTCTTGAAATACCTGGTATCATCACACTTGTATTAGGGTGACACTGCAAATAGAGAAATGTTTGCAGGTTGTCACCCAAGCTATGGAAAAGGTTTCAGGAACCTGGCATAGACAATGAATGACACTGATCCGTGTAGAATAATAACATTCATCTGCTCTTTTATGGATGAACTCTGCAATGGCACCTGGTTGTTTTATAACGCCTTGGTAGCAAGATTGTGTGGATCGGTCTGGCTTCCAGTGTAATTTGCAGCAGGCCTTTAGCCCTACCCTATGGCTACCAGCTATAGCAACCAAGGAGCCATTCAGTTACTAAGACCCACGGAAATGCTGCACACTCCAGCCTTTCTCCTTTCTGTTATGCACAAGATAAAAGAGTAAGAGCATGGACCAGAATCCAGTCATAAGCTTTTCCCAACTAGGGAAGTACCTGTTTCTACAGACACCTTAGGTCTGAAATGAAATCAGTTATTTTCTATTCCTAGTAGAACTTACAGCAAAATATTCCTGCCACCTTGGCCTCATTTGAGTATCATAATACAGTTTTGCTTAAGGAACCAAAACTTCTGACATCAGCCCCATAAACTTCTCTCTTCACTTGTCAGAGACTCGGTATCTCTGAGTGGCAATCCCCATTGGCTGCTGAGCCATTACCAATATTTGGACAGCTGTTCTTTGCTTTAGTCTTTGGAGAGAAAAACGACCAACATTTCTGAGGATGGCAAAAAGCTAATAAAGGACAGCGAGTCCCTCTTCTCACTGCATATGTGTTACTATGGACAACTCCTTCTGCACGTGCCATAGGAACATTTACCTCATACTTTAGTGGAAGTATGAAAACCCATTCCAGACAGCACTGGATGTGTTGACCAACTTCCCTGGAGTAACTAGTCCCATGGATTTCAATGATGCAAAGTTACCCGTAAGTGCAAGCACAGTCAGAATCAAGGGCAGATTTTTCAGCTGATCCTCGTATTAACCCAGCGGTATTGTTGTGCAAGAGCTTCACAGAAATAGATATTTAACTAAAGAATTTATTTACAAAAATGAATTAACTTACACCCTCACCAGCAGATAGTGCTGCACACAACGGGGTGTTCTTACTGTTTGCCTTCAGCTCCCACCATATTTCAGTGCTATTTAGTGCCACTCCAGTTAAGGGTCATGTGCTATTTCCATAATTAATCTCATTCTTCCAAGGTGCATAGCTCATCTACTTTAATTCCCAGTGGGGACTGGAAGCAGCTTGCTGGTTATCAGCTTCAGTATTTTTATTTTTTTTTTTCCTATCTTTCCTATCTTTCCAAGATTGTTTACTCAATCAATCCACGTCTTAGAGGTGTTTACTCCCTGATACTTCAATGCTCACATGGTCTTGGGCCCATAGTCCTTCCTGGAAAAATGTATATATTCCTTAATCAATGAAAAAGCCTCAGATGATTTTGGCCTGAGAGGCTGGATTTTTTCTTTTAACAGAAAGCAAACCACAGCTTTAACTTTGCAACTTTATATGTGAGCACATACACACGTTACTTCGGGAGCAGGGGCCTCAAATTGCAAAATACAAACTAATATCCCTGAAAATTAATGTTCACACTTTTGTCACTCCTTTGCCTTCATGTTTTATTAGTATGTTCGTAAGTAATCCATCTCATTTAGGAGGGAATAATATGGTTACATAATTTAATAGATCAGTTTGATAATAATCATGGGAGGAGATGAAATATATCTTTAGACCTCACGTAAATAACAGAAAATGAGAGCACAATTATTGTGACAAAAGCAGAGGAAATGCATGCCAAGTAACCAATTAATATAAATCAGCACAATGTGATTGATAGTAGTCACCGTAGATGCATTTATTCAGACCGAAGAGCTGGCCTTTGCTTCTGAAGCAATCAAATTGCTGTGATGGTAAAAGTCCAACTGATCAAAACAACTGAACTGAAAAAGCCAACTTTGCTGCTCTCTTCCGTACCCATCGTGTGTGTCCGTGAAGGCTTGCTCCTGTGCGACATGCTCAGTTTTGCCTCCAACACGTCCAGGTATGGCGGGATTTTGCTGGTATGGAGGGATGGAGGGATTTTACTGGTAAGCTCCTAGTGGAGAAGCCACCCATAAAGTCCCCAAACTACCCAGTCTGCTACTTAGGGGTTCCTTTCACTGGTTTTCCCAAAAGCTAAGATACATTTCCTCACAGCATTTGAAGAATGAGAAAGTCATTGCCAGCAGAGTCATGCCCGGTTGTGCGACCGGAACCTCATTCGAGTGATCCGCAGTTCTAGGTAACGCTGTAAAGCGCTGTTCATGGGTTTGGAAGATGCTCTGAAGGTAAGAAAGCACATTCTTGAACACGAAGATAGCTATTAATTAAACAACGTTATGTTCGGGCCCTTGCCTTTGCCACAGGGCAGCATTAAGAAGCAGACGCCTCTGAAGGTCACGGTCGCCCAGAGCCCCGTTACCCAGACAAGCACCTGAAGCCGGGAGTCGGGGGGGGACGGACCTGCCTGGCCCTTGTTCCTGGAAGCCTCCTGAGGACGGATGATAAAACACTGGAGGAAAGCGGGAGCCAACGTCAGATAGCAAGCCCCCGTTTCGGGGACGCCCCGGCCCCGCGGCGGGGCGGAGGCGTGAGAGGGCTGCGCGGCTCCCCTCCCGCCGTTAGGGGTGCCCCCGCCAGGCCGCGGGGCGGCGCTCGGCCACCCCTGCCCCGCAGCGGGCCGGGCCGGGCAGGGCCGTGCCGGG
>WTSP01017335.1:0-13369 GCA_025331215.1 Actenoides lindsayi | reverse complement strand
GTCCCTCAGCACCACATCTCCACAGCTTTGAAACCCCTCCAGGGATCATGGGGACTCCACCACTGCCCTGGGCAGCCCAGGACAGGGAAGATGTAAAACCCTCTGAACAGCAACCCATACACTGAATCATAATTCATCCTCAGCTGTCTTTGAGATCTCTTCTGGAGCCGCTCTCTACTCCCAAGCACTACCAGGGCTCAGCCTCTTACCCTATATGCCCTCTCACTGATGGCCTTGATGTTGGCCTCCATCCATTTCCCAGGAACTCCAGCAACCACTTCACGATAGTTCACGTAGTAGCCAGTAATTTCAGTTCCCCCAGTGACTTTAGGTTGTTTCCATCCCAATACCATTGAGTCGCGAACACTCTCGAGTACCACGATGTCGTAAGGTGGAGATGGAGCAGCTGTTTCAACATGAACAACACATAAGTAGGAAGCAGTATTTCAGTAGTTAGACTGGCATTCGGTTCCTGTATTCAGGTGGCTCCCATCCCACATTTCCTACGTAGGACAATATTTACATGGTCAAGGGAAGTTTCTGGAGTTGGAATAGGAAACACAGGATAAAAGCTTCCACAAACCAACTGAAGAAGCACAAGCTGCATAGGAATTAGTTCTCAGGATCATTTGTTTTTTGAGAGGCAAGCCGATAGAACGTGTTGCAATTGCAGCTCTGATGTAAGTGATCAGCACTCACTTTAAAACTGTGAAAAACAAGGAACTAGAACTAACGTTACAGGAAAAACAAAAGAATTGGAGATGCAATGATTTGTTTTCTTCTCCTGAAAGCAAACCCTTTTTCACACGGACAATATTTGTTGTAGTTGCTTTTTTTAAACATTATTCCCATCGAGAATAGACTTTAACTGTTGACTTTTTTTTTTTCTTTTACATTTACACACTGGGCAAATTTTATCATTGCACCCATCACATGATCTTACCTTACTGTAAAGAAGCGTGATCGTAGGCACTGTAGACTGACCAGAAATGGAACACGTCCCTTACTGGAACTTACATTAAAAAATTTGTGGTATAATCCTCTTTAGCTGTTTGTTTGTTTAAGAATACAGGAATCATTAACTTTATTTTTTTTCTAAAGCCTTTTCTGTACCTAGGGGGAAATGCTGCCCACACCAGTAAGCCAAGCCCTGCTGCTGATGGAAATCCTATGGCATAGATGTTTACTCTCCCCTTCAGCGTTTCCTATCAGTGCCAGCCAGCCCCAGGCACCTCCACTTGGTCTTCTCTCCAAGACTTTCCACAAACCTTTGGAGGCTCCCTCCAGAGCCCTGTGGGGGATTCAGCTCCCTGGCCAGGTACCAGGACTTAAATGAAATCCAAGCCCCACATTTCCCAGGCATAATGAGTGTTTAGGTGTTGACAGAGGATGAGCTGCAGCTTAACCATAAATCCACAGAGGACTTTGATGTATCCTAGCACGACACCGATTTTTCATGCTCACTATCACAATCAGATTTTGCTTCTTTCACACGTACGTAACCCAGCGACTAGGTAATGAGACTCCTGACAAATTACTGAAGTCATTTAGAAATGATAGGGTATCTTGGATACATTATGTAGTCAGACAAGATATGAAATGAGTAAATAAATGGACTTATGTTTCACTTTACACTTGTAAAGTGGTCTCTGATACCACTACATGCATAATGATCTTAGGAGAGTTGAGCACATAATGAATGGGTCTGACAGAAGGTGCCTCACTGGAGAGCGCGCTCACTTGCGGCACGGACGAGCAGAGGTTACAACCATCCAAAGTGGATGGACCAAAGCAGTGAAATCTATTTATTCCATTAACTCTCACCTTTATCTTTCTTCTTTGTCACTTTTCCCAGCGTCAACGGATCCCTGGGCCGAGACTTACTTGCCTGCTTAGCAGCAACGCTTTGCGGTGCAGATGTGACAGCGTCCTTAACCGCTTCTGCCACATCACAGTCTCCCGTACTGCCCAGTTTGTCAGAGCTACTGGGCAGCGCGTCTCTGTTAAGTTTAGCCCCGGGTTTTAGCAAAGCGCGGGTGCGGCGGCGGGGCTGGGAGGAGCCATGCAAGCCTTCCCAGCCGGCAGTGCGGGCTGTTAGTCCGGAGGCTTTACCGCTCGGCGCAGGACACGCACCGTGAGGCCATCCTCCCCCTGCAATCGCCAGGAAACAGCAGAGACATTTGGAATTAGAACACAGTCTTTTTCCCCCCTTTGGCCAACAGAATGAAGAAACATGTAGAGTGAACACCACGGCCAGGGCAGGAGCAGCCAGAGGGGTTACACACACAGCGCTCAGCTGGAATTCACAGCAATCCCAAACGCACCAAATACCCCCAACCTGCTCACAGGCTCTTCTAAGAACATCTGCTTTTTAGAGTGGAACAACCATGGAAAGTTAATCTTCATTTGCTACAATTATTTTAGTATTAGATGATCCAAGTGGTTTTGGAAAGGATCTTTCTGATCCTTTCAAGATGACCTCCCCAAATTGCCCCAGGCCCCATTGCTCTGCTCAGAGGTTGTGAGGCACTGAGGCAGTTTTGGGGCAAGGGAGAGCGAGCGAGATTACACAATTCCTTCTAGCCCAGTGAGCTCATTAATCTCTGTGGATTAGTTTGGGCAGTGGCAAAGAGCAATAACTGATCAAGAAAGGCAGAATGAGCAGGGTTAGGGAAGGGTTAGAGCAGACACGTCGCACAGACTGCTAGGATTAGGTACGGACACAAATGCCCTACGAACTGACTGCAGGCAGGCTGGTGTGCGTTAGAGTGATAAATACCACGTTACGGGGGCAGAGTGACATTCCACTTTCCAGGAGAGCTATGAAGTGAACTTGGCAGTGCTCCCTTACAGTGGGTCACAAGAAACACCTGAGGAAGACTGGATGGTGGAGGTGAACAGCCTACAGGAGTGCAGCGACCGTGAAACTATGGCTGTGAGACCACAGGGTCTATGGAGAAATTATTATTTGTGGGCAGCATTGTAAAACAGAACTACTAGTTACAAATCGTTGCTGAAAACATCTTTACTGAATTAAAATAAACCAAACAAGCTACCGTTGAAAAAAGCGATGAAAAAGAGCTTACCAATGGCTGCTTTCACTTCTATGGGCTCCGAATCCTGCGAAAATTCACTGAGTCCCGCGGCGTTAACAGCTCTGACTCGGAAAATGTACTTCTCACCATTGACAAGCCCGTGGCAGATGAATCTAAACCAAACAAGTGAAGGAAGATAAACACTTAGATAACTACTTAGAAAGTATTATGAAGAAAATAAAAATCTTAATGGAGGAAAAGAAAGCATTTCTTCCCTAAAATTTATTCTGGTTTCTGAAAACTGAGGATAAACCACAACCCCAGCCACTTCTGTGAAGGTCAGGGAACGCAGCATGCATCCCAGCACCACATTCACACCACGAACATAACATCCAAACCCACTAAACTAATGTCTCTTTAGATACAGCACATACCAACACCCCTTCCTTTGTAAGAGTACACGAGCCAGTGTGTTACCAGAGGGTCTGCCTGATTTATCCTAGTCCATAAAATCCATACTTCCTAACAGAAACAGTGGGAAAATCTGCACAGAAAAGGTCTGTGTTTGTTCATGGGATATCTTCATAACCTCAGGAAAGGACACCTCTAGCATGGGTTCCCATAATTCCCTTCCAATTGTAAATGAAAAACTGCAGTGCTCAATAAAAAATTACAGGGTATTGTACAAGAGCTAAAAAAAGGTGTCCAATCTTTTATTTCACTTTCTTGCTTCTATACATGACACAATAATCTGAGTCAGACAAACTCTTTTACTAGTTTTCCTACTGGATTACCTAATGATCACATAAAAAACTCATCAATTTTCTCTGGTGTCTACCCTGAAAACACACAATTTTCCAAGACAGGAATTATTTATTTCAGAAAAATTGTGGTTTAGAAATTTAAACATTTTAATTAAAACTACATTTCTTTTTCAACAGATATTTTAAGGGTATTTTATTTCACATTCCTTTTATTTTGTCCTATTTCTTAACACCATGCCCAAGGCTGACATCACGCAGTGATGCATAAAGCAAATATAATGGGGAAATCGAAATGTATTTCAAAATCAAAATTTTATTTCTGTCGAATAAAAAACCAAACCAAGCCTGAATCAAATTTTCATAGCAAAATTTTCCCTCCCCCTTCTACCAGACTTCTCAAATCATTTCCTTTCGTGTGCAGAAATCAAATTTCAAGAGACCACGATGTGCTGCATAAGGCAAAACAGGAGCCACAGCTGATGCTCGGAGGTGGGCCAAGAGTTAACGGACACGGTCCGGATGGTAAGGACTTATTGTCCTAAGGGTGAGGTCACAGACAGCAATTACAAACAAGCCTCATCAGTCATAACAAGCAGGGAGTGCTGCTGGAGGGACAACAGAGACTCCTCTAGACTCTGGAAATTACGGCCATACTCAGACAAAACCTTGCAACGTTTTAAATCTTGATTATTTTTCCTGACTAGAGACTGAGGTTCGCATAGGTAAGAAATGTGAGTTTATACCCAATATTTAAGAGTGTTCATTAATATCCTGATAATTGGAAGTGAAAGAGCAGTTAGAAAGTAGTATCATTAGTGTGACACAGCCCACATGTCCTCCTGACGTTCTAGTGCAGCAATGTTTACAGCAGTCTCCCAAAACAAAGGACACTGCTTCCAAACATTATGCCATTTAGTTTTTCATGTTTGTATCTTCAGTGGTTCCTCGCTGTGCTGTTTTCCGTCAAACTGACAGGCTGTACAGTCCCTACAACCAGCGAGCTCCTTCCCTAGTAACATCTAGGTTTCCTCACCCTTGACTGTTTCTAATATGAGGTTGATTATCAATTCCTTTTGGACAAGACTCAATGTGAAATAGGTTTTTATGACTTCTTGTGAACCTCTCCCGCAGGAGTGACTCCAGCCTGCTGGCTATCACAGAGCCATTAACTCTGCTAACGGCTGCAAAGCACATCTACCCAGAAGCCACCAAGAACCAGTGGCCACCAGTTCCGTGCTTTAAAATCCATTACCTCGTGCCCTTCACAGGATTGTTGTTGCATGGCTCCCAATGACCAGATCCAACCACGCTTGACTCGATGTAGTACCCAACCAGCTCCTTGGCATCTGGCGGCTCGGTCCAAGTGACAACGACTGAGGTGTCTGTGTTCCTGGTTGGCATAATACGGCCAGGAGCTTTGGGAATATCTGTGGGAGAGAAACAGAAATAAATTAGTGACCAGCCAGTCAAAATTTACAAATAAAATAAGGATGACATTCTACTCTTGATTATATTGACATGACTACACAGATTTAACCCTCAAAGTACCTCCTCTGATTTAAATGAAGTAATCTGGTACAACTGGACAGGATCAGTAGGTTCAAGCATTCAGTGGTGAGGCTTCTCACTTCTCCATTGCCTAGGATTTGGGGCATTTCCTTCAAATTAGGTTTATTTTATTCCCTCAAGCTGAACATATGCACCAGAGGTGTGATTTGGAGCTTTCTAGAAGCGAAACCGTGCTAGGTGCCCATTGCAGATTTTGTGCAGCTCACAGAACAGAGTCAGAAACCGACGTCCCTGCCAAGCAGCAAAACGCATCTCAAGTGTTTTTCAAGCAGATCTGTTTTCCTTCTCTGAAAGAATGTAGTTCATGTGCATCAAACCGCTCTGCGAGCTCAGCTGGTATGAAGGAAACAGAGGCAATCTGGCAGTTGGATTGAAATCTGCATTGCTAGTTGGAAACAAACTGCTAATGTAGGTGTAGCTACTGGTGCTTTACTGTGGTGAACGTCTTGGCTTCTCTTCCAGTGGAAACAGTCTCTGCATTTGTGCGAATATTAAATTCTTCACTTTTGTTTAATTTGGCAAACAGGGAAGGTTAAACTCTGCTGATGTCTGGGCTTATTTTCAATACTCTAAGTAAAACAAAACATTTTTGTACTTCCTTGAGTTTTCATTTTCTTTTGCTATTTGCTGCCTTTGCAGTTCTTGGCATCGTTATTTGCAGCTGCCGTTGGACTGTACGTTAAGGGCTCAACAACCCGAACCAAAGTTATTTTGGCTAAAGGGAATAAATCACTGACTACTTCTCACAGCTGAATTATTCATGGGGCAGCCATCTGTCTTCAGACAAAACAATTACACCGTCAACGGAAAAGTTTCCACAGAGGTGATTTAATACACTCGACCACACGCTTACCCAGTTTGTTGTCCACCACAGTGGCTTCAGTTGCCTCTGAAGGTTCACCGATTCCAGCCGAGTTACAACAGCGAACGCGGAAGCAGTAGGATTTGCCTTCAGCCAAGTCAAAAACGGCAAAGCGAGGAGACTTCACGGGGATCTCAGTGTTCACCCTTTGCCAGTCCTCTGTGCCAGCAACGCACTGCGGGCAAACCCAGAAACTGCGTTCTGAACAGAAGCCCCTGAAAACTGAAGCCCTAACCCGACGGGACTTTCCACCCAGACCACCAAGTGCACATCTACTATGGAGAACAGGGAGTTATGTTGCTTTTTTGGGGCCTTTCCACAGCATGAGTGGATTTCGAAGCTTATGAATCTGCCAGATGTCTGCCTATTCCAGCAAATGTACCTAAAAGCCTACTGGCTTTAACATGTCAAAGCCAAACTCCTCTCCACCACAAGGAAGTGATGTTATTAACTGCATCCAGTTCTGGACCACATTCAGCATCATCCAGAGAACGGAACTCTAACATTACCACATTGCTTCTAGATGCTCTTGTGCCACTCTTAATAGTTTTGGGTCGGCTTCCAGAATTAATCAGGATCTGACCTTCATTTCCCAGGAAACAGTTAACACATGCAATTAATTAGTGAACAGGTTTTATTTCCGTGGCTAGAAGCTCTGCACACCACAATCACTTATACCGTTAGTACCAGTGATTCATTTTTGCCTGTGATTTACATTAAGGATAATTTCAAACAATGGATCTGGTGTCTGAGGGAATTCAAATGCTCAGGAGAGCGTTACCTGACCGTGTGACACCAGCACTCAGCAGGCCATAGGTTAGTAAAAAACTCTCTTACATGGGAACTCAAAATTCATGTATTCATCCTCTCTAAGTCTGTTGCTAAGTGAAACTGATTTATTTAGACCAGATTTTGTAAGTGAGATGAAAAACACATAATGGGAAGATATTTATGTCTCCCCTGATGACACCTCTAGTCAGATAGGAAAAAGCATTTATAAAAAAGTTTGAGAGCCAGGAGATACAAGTAAAAAGGGTGATGCTGTGAAGAATTTTCTAGGCTAGCAGCCACGCAAAAACATCTCAGGAAAGCAGGACACTGAAATTAAAACTGATTCTGTTCTAGAAAAGAAATCCTGTCATCTCTGTTGAGTTGGTGAAGCAAACAAAGTTAATGTAGAGGATAAATAGGAAAAGGCAGCTGGAGGAAAAAGTGCTGACGCCAAGAAGCTCTTGCAGAATGCCTCCATCCAAAACGTTCACAATCTGTCGCACCAGACAAGCTTCAATTATACAAATTTTATTTTATAGATATGTATGTATCTTTAAATATATATTTTAAATCTATATATATAAACATGTGACTTTTCTCTGTGCTTTTTCATTCTAAAGGGAGTTTTGTCAGCCTGTCTACTCCAGTGTAGGTCAATGACAACTCATAAAAGGATACTATAGTCTGTGACAGATTCTACATCTACTTACCTATTTCCCATCTTTCTTTTCTTCCTAGTTTATCTTAATCTACAGTGGCAGTTACTTTGATGAAGTTCTAGTCCTGGCCCTAGTCTGAAAGTCTCAGGTAGAACTGGAAGTTAACTACAAGTCCAGAAGAGGTTGCAAAACAAAGGTCAAAGATTGCCACAACATGATTTGAATTCTGTCCAAATTTACCTTTTCCACAAAGTACATGATACCCTCGTGGCCCCGCTGCCCAGGAGGTTTCCAGCTAAGCACAACATAGTTCTTGGTGGCTTCAATAACCTGGAGATCAGTAGGTGGACCGGGAACAACACCCTCTGAAGAACAAGGGAGAAGAATAGGAAAGGGAATTGGGATTTGATTCCTTCATATTTCTATCAGAATTAGTGGCATAATTAAAATATAGAAGGAGTATTCATATACCTTGGCAGCTGATATTTGTTTAAATCAGAGTTAAAAGTCTTCTAAATACTGGTTTTAAATGTCCTTCTTTTAACTCTAAGCATGTTTATTTGTTAGGTCCTGAATAATGAAACCTCACCTGGCCAACCATATTGTGAGTTATTCAGGGTTGAGTTACTCTGAGAACAAACTTTGGGTGGGTGCCAAAGCTTGCTGAACCCACGGGGATTTACTCAGCCAGTTTCACACTAGACTTCTGTAGGCAAAAGGGCTGTGTTTACCTGCAGGTTCTTCCTCAGTGACGATGATCTGTCCAGTCCAGGGAGCAGAAGGGTGACCTGAAATTAATGTCAGAGGTCTCAGGGAAATGAGAGGCTTCAGGAACTCCTGAAATAACAAGTGAACCGACTCTTGTGGTTCAAAAAGTTTGTGAGATTGGCATGAGCTCCATTTTTGGTTACTTCTGTGCCTGCTCAGAATGCCACTCACATAGCGGGCTGGTTACGCAAGCTGGTTACCCGAGCTTGTTGTAGGGTTACCAGCTCAACTACTAAGAGCAGGTCAGCAATCAATAGAGGTAGAAAACATAATCCATTGAAACATCTCTTCCTCCCTGAAACATCACTGAAGTCACCTCGGTGACAAGCAGAAGTATTTGGCTCACTCAGCTCATTGCCTTCAGAGAATTAGCTTCGTTTAATACTCTATTCATTTGGTTTAACAGCTCAGTCTATAAAGGAACAGCCAAATTCCTGCAGGCTGCTCTTTGTCTCTTTTTCACCACTCTCCCTTACATTAGCAGCTCCAATCCTGGGTCGGAATCACAAACAGAAATAGCCCAGCCTAACTGAACATATCCCCTGGGTATGAGCTGGGTGGCTCTCTCGGCACCTCGACGTTATCAAGTTATTGCAGTCAGGCATTCAGCCATCGGCCAGGCCAAAGTGCCTTCAGTGATAATTTTTGTAAATGCTGGTTCTCCACCTCTAAATGCTTTACCTTAAGGGGGCTGAGCTGTTCTGGAGATGTGAGCAGAGTGGGAGCAGGTGGGGAGAGAATCGGATCGTGAGGGACGAGAGGAGGAGATATAACGAGAATAGGCCACCAAGACCAGAATTCATCTCCTGTGACAGCTTCTACGCTTCCCACTGAGAGGAAGAGGCCACTCCCAGCCTTCAGGTTTCACATGTCTGTCTGAGCACACTGATTCCCAGCAGCGCCAAACCTCCTCCTTCCAGCCTTTGGGTTTTATTTTGAATGGGAATCTTGATCATCTGGCCACAGTCAGCAGCACCATTATATACATACAAGGTTTATAAGCCAGGACCATGTGAGCCCTGTAGCTTTGCATGCAACACCCCCTCATATTGCACTGTTTTAAATAGAAAAACTTCAGAAATGAGTAGAAAAAACTGGGTTTTAGGCATATGATTTTTGGATATGAGTAGAGAGGTGGATTGGGAAGCAAACTGTCTGGGTATATTCAGACAAGTGTGGGCAGCAGGTCGAGGGAGGTTCTCCTCCCCCTCTACTCTGCCCTAGTGAAGCCAAATCTGGAGTATTGGGTCCAATGCTGGGCTCCCCAGTTCAAGTGGGACAGGGAACTACTAGAGAGAGTCCCACGGGATTCTGGGATTCTGTTATTCACAGGATCTGTTCATCTGTTTGTTGGCTGAAGAAAAGCGAGCCTCTTCAGGCCATTATCTCTCCGATGCCTTCTCCCCGCATCCTGCGGGCTGGGCGTGCAGCACCGCAGCCACCAGAGCCCCTCCAGCTCAGAGAGCACTGGGTGCTAACAGCACCGAGATGATGTCTCCCTGGCAAAGCTGCCGCCACAGAATGTTTTGTTTTTGCATTGCTCCCTCTGGTGGGATCGCAAAGGAGACAGTCGTACTTCTGGGGATGTTTTAAAATGAGTTGTGACTTGTTAAACCTCTTGGGCAACCTGCAACAAGCACATCTTACTTCTCAGCCTGGCTCTGTCGGCAGGATCCAGGGCGGCCACGGGCTCCGACACGCGGGACGGGAGGCTGACGCCAGCTTTGTTCACAGCTCGCACCCGGAAGATGTAGGAGCGACCTTCGATGAGCCCGGTGACTGGAAAACGAGCAAACTTCACCGGAGTCTCATTGCACTGGGTCCAGTGGGTGGTGCCAACCTCACACCTGAGAGAAACAGAGAGCAGTGCTGGGAAGGGAAAAACACACTGGGGGCACCCACCGACCCACCCACCCTTTCCAACTTCACCATCTGTCCGTGCCCGTTGGCTGCTCCACTACCGGTTCCTCAGCAGCGTTATGTACTGGTGACACCAAAGCAGCTGCACCGAGGTGTCAGGGCTGAGGTGCCACCTGGGCACACGCTAAATCCCTCGCAGCTGCCCTGCAGTGCTGCACCAGCAGAACAAACTCTCCCGGGTATGCCACAGGAGTGCCAGCTGTAGCACGCCTGGAGGGACATCAATCCACCAGTGCCAGAAGGCAGATAGTTCATCTTTCACACACAGGGCTCCACTGCGCATCCCCAAAACGATGGGCTCCATGGGGTGTGGAGACCTCGGTGGGGAGCTCTGTGGCCAGCCCAGAACACGGATGGCTGCAAACGGGGTTACAGTTGGGCTGTCAGCTGGGCCCTGCTCCAAACAGCGCTGGGCTGCCGAGGGAGCCTGCGGTGAGGTGCCCAGGGCCACGATGCGGTTAAATGAAGCAGGGTGTAATGATTGCCACGGAAGCTAGACCGGGCCCAGCCAATCGAAAGTACAAAAAGTCATTTTCTTCTGTCCAGCATCAAGAATGAAAATAACAAATGGCCACTTTATCTCATGCTTTCCACCGTGCTTTGAGGTCTTTTGAGTTAGAAAGAGCAGTAAAGAGACTCCTCCAGCCCGGCGGGCTCACCGACCTGTCGATGAAATAGCCGAGGATGGGGTTTCCTCCGTCGACAGCGGGCTGCTTCCAGGAGACAATGACGTAATCTTTGTTGGCATCTAAGCACTGCACATCCAGAGGCGCGCCCGGGGCGCCGGCGAACTCGGCATCGGCATCTGCAAGGGTGGGGATGCACATTTCCAAACGTGAACCACAGCTCTTCCACAATTGCTAATCTTTAAGGCTCCTAACTCTATCTGGATGCAAAAAGTATTTATTTTTATATTGCCTGTGTTTTTCTAGGGTTTGGGTTTCTCTTTGCCACATGTGCTCAATATTTACAGCATCCTGTAAATCACAGAATCACTAAGGTTGGAAAAGACCTCTACGATCATCAAGTGCCAGACGTTTACCCAACACTATCATGGCCACTGTAATTCACTTCAGTATTTTAAATAAAATTAATGAAACGCATTCTGGTTACTTAGTTGCCGGAGACAGAGCTGGACTGACACCTTGACAGGCTGAGTATTTACCTGCTCACAGGCTGCTATCTTGCCTTGCAGCCAGGCAACAGCTCAATCAAAAGCATTTACCCATTGGATACCCAACACCGAATTAAACATCTCCTCTCCAGACGCAGCTCTTCCTTGTTCAACCTCATTAGTGTTTATAAATATGTAAAGGGCGAGTGTCAGGAGGATGGAGCCAGGTTCTTCTCAGTGACATCCAATGACAGGACACGGGGCAATGGGTGCAAGCTGGAACACAGGAGGTTCCATGTAAATGTAAGGAGAAACTTTTCCATGGTAAGGGTGACAGAACTGGCACAGGCTGCCCAGAGGGGTTGTGGAGTCTCCTTCTCTGGAGACATTCCAAACCCATCCCTGTGTGACCTGCTCTCCATGATCCTGCTCTGGCAGGAGGGTTGGACTAGATGACATTTCAAGGTCCCTTCCAGCCCCTAACATTGATTCTGTGATTGTTAGGTTTTGGTTGGCTGCACACCGCAAAGGTATCAAAGTCTTTCAGAGTTGAGTTATACTGCACATACATTATCCCTATGGAATACAACCTTCCTGGGGATGGGCACATTGCTCCTTTCAAGGGTTGATCACAGATCTGGGACTGCTGGTGTCAAAGGGCCTGAAGCCCAGCATCACATTCCGGACATAGCTTATCAAAAGCTCTAAAACCAGGGCACAGCACTGGGGGATTTTACACAGCCAGAGGCTGGTTTGTGAGATGAGGTCATTTCCATATAGAGAGAAATAGCCTTTGTGGGAAGATTGTATGAAAGACTCTCAAAGAAGAGAGGTGATTTCTCGGCAGAGTAGCATCAATTGGAACAATTCCACGTGGCATTTCTCAAGCCCTGTTGTGAGCTCCTTCAAAAGAAGAGGTGACTTTGACAAGGAAGATGTATATAACTGAAGAAAAAAATATATACTGTGCTGAAAAATATTATTCCTACATTCCATCTAAACTCCAAACTTCATAAAAAGGTTTGATGTTTCAGGGCATTACAGGATTTTGTATCACAATAAACATCAAGGCCTATTTTTCATGCTTTTGGCTTTCAGGAAAAAAATGCCTTAAAAGAGTATTTAATGTGCTTCATAAAGCACAACAGTAGCCTTCAGAAAAATGAAAACAATCCACATTTTACAGTGTCTTATCTTATAGGCAGAGTAGTGTCACATGGAGCTTTTGAAGCTGCACCGAAGTGACCAAGTCTAGGCTCTAATCACTGTTTAACATCAGTAACGTGCAGAGTGAACAAAAATAACAAGACCAGGAAGAGAAATAAGGTATGTCTTTGGTGGTGGCTGTACAAAAAGTTTTAGTCCTCCATCTTTACTGCCTGATGGAACACAGACACCAGTTTCATTCCAAGACAGACTGGGAAATAGCTGGGACTTCCGTGAGGCTGGTATTTCATCCCTGACAGCCTCCTGACAACTGCTGACCCGTGTCCATGGCATAAGAGTCCACACGCTCTCTAAGCCCATCTAAAGACCCAGTGTCTTGAGCCTGAAGAGCACATCTCTCACTGCCCTCAACACACGGGGGTTTCTAGGAGAGACACCAAGACAACAGTCTCTGCTTCAACACCACCAAGGTGCCTACAGCAGAGTTGTCTGCAAGTTAGGAGGAATATTGGGAACATACCAGCCAGCTGAGACTGTGGGGACCACTTAAGTAGGAACGTAGAACTGGGGATCTTCTCAGGGCTCATCAATATCTAAAGGGTGGGCAGGAGGATGGGGCCAGGCTCTTGTCAGTGATGCCCAGTGACAGGACAAGAGGCACCAGGCACAAACTGGAACCCAGGAGGTTCCATCTGAACAGGAGGAGAAAGTTCTTTGGTGTGAGGGTGTCAGAGGCTGTG
>WTSP01017333.1:139211-156081 GCA_025331215.1 Actenoides lindsayi | reverse complement strand
AGGAAGGAAGGAAGGAAGGAAGGAAGGAAGGAAGGAAGGAAGGAAGGAAGGAAGGAAGGAAGGAAGGAAGGAAAAATTCTAATTAATTTAAAAATAACTTTCCAAAGCTATTTTCCACTTTTTTAAAAAATAAAAAATAATTTACAAATATTATTCTGCAAAATATTTCATTATTGGTCATTGACATCTTAATTATTCTTGTAGATAAAGAAGTTTGTTTCCACCCTTATTTATTTCTTAATCAAATAAAAGCAATATGCGGCATGTGCGATTACTTCAATGAAAGGCATTTTCTGAAAGCTGTGTACTGCTTATTTCCAATCCAGATCTGTTTTAGACTTACCCAAATTGAACGAAACCTGCAAAGTGTTTGAATTTCACCCATCACTGTCGTTAATCCCTCTTTTCTTCTGCTCACAAAAGAATAAATTTTTGATCTGTGTTCCTGGGAGGCAATAGAAGTACAAACCCCTTCCTTATGCCAGTGTTAATTTTTTCAAGGAGATTTCAGCTCCCAGGGTGCTCAGGTATTGCTGGCTGGACTTTCCAAAGAACTCTGAACACATGGAAGTGTGTGCCTTCCCTTCCAGCTACAGGCAGCATCTATGCTGATAGTAGGTTCCTGACTGATTTAAAATATGAATTTTAAACTGTTTCAGTAGGATACAGACACTGATCCTCAGCCCCTCTGATCTTCCATCCCAAGGCAGACATGATCTATCTCCTGCATGGATGCCGAGGTGGGAGTGGGACCAGTACGCAGAGATGTCCCCTGCTGCGCTCACCAGCCGCTGGCAGCATCAGCTCTGCCCTGAGCCAGGGGAGGCATCTTTGCCTTCAACAGCCCTTAAATAAATATTCATCCATGAATGTGTCTGGTAGCCCTATGGCAAAGAGTTCCCCCTCTTAACTGTACACTGGGGAAAATGGCTCTTCTTTTGTTTCCTTTTTTCTCTGAACTTGCCACTAACTAGTTTCATCTGACATCTTCTAGCTCTTGTATTAGAAGAGACAGTGAACAGTCATCTATTAATATTTTCCAGCCTACTCATGATCTCTATCATACCCCCTTCAGCAATGTCTTTCCTAGTCTGAAGGATCTGAGTCCATTTAATTGCAGTCCTAGTCTGCTTGAGAGTTGAATTAATCTGCTTAATTATCTGTTTAGTCTATTCTTAACCTATTGTTATGTTTCAATGGTCAGGAGTCACCCTGGTGTCTGATCTGTGCTGGACTGTTTTATAGGACCCACCAAGAAGGAGATCCTCTGGATATATGTGCAGCAGGGCCTGGATTGAACCCATGCCATTTTGGATGCCAAAGCCCACTCTGAACTGCTGTCTAAGGATGTCAGCCCCAGTAATTGACTTGACAGATAGTTAAATGGTTATTTTCCCCATTAAGTCTGATAACAAGAATGCCCACAATGGTGAGTCTGGACCTCTGCCCCAACAGAAGATAGAAGGTGGTGAAGAGGCTCTGGGACTGCAACAGAACAGCAGCAGACTCAAACAGGACACCCTTTCCTTCCTCTCTGGTCATTGTCCTATGGTCATTTTTGCCCCAACCTCATGCATAACTCTATGGCCAACATCCCATGATCTTATAGGTGACTCTAGTGCTAGTGTGGCTCCTCACTGTTGGGGTGCAGTAAGCCTGCTCAGAGTATACAGTGCCAGACCACACTGCTACTTGTTTTTTCTTTCCTAACTCTAATTAATTCAGGCTTGTTCATTTATAATCACATTAAGTGCCATGTGATAATAAACAGTGGAGAAAAGCCTCGCTGGAGCAGAGGAAGGAGGGCTCAGCATCCAACAGAAGCTTTACAAGATCAAGCCTTTAAGTGGTTGCAATTCAGCGATGATCCAGCTTATTCAACCTGTGAAATGTATTCCAGAAACACAAGCCTGCAGATGTATCTCATACACACTGCCTCACTGGCCATCGTAAAAAACTCCTATGCTTTCTTTTCATCTATACCAGATGGTGGCTGTGACACTGCGGGCCTGTCTTTTTTCCATGCCATCCACACAGAACTTGACAGAGTGAAGAAGAAAGGTACTTCTACCTTGGATAGACCTGCCAAACTCGCCCTGAAGACCCCACACCCAGCTCCCGCTAATTGCACCAACATTGTCTCACAGCATGAACCATTCCAGCTCTCTGTTTTCTTTCAAAGTATATTTGGTTTATATCTGACATGTTTATATATGTTAACTGTTTGCTATAGATATCTGTCAGCTTCAGCTGGCAAAGCCAAAAAAAAAAAAATAAAAAAAAAAGAAAAAGAGGGATTGGCTCTGCGCCAGAGGTATGTTTCTTAAAAACACTTTGCTTTTTGTCACATGGTTTTGCATAGAAAGAGAAACGAGGAGAGGGAGGGTGGAATGGCAAGGGATATTATGCTTTAAATACTATGAAAGAATTCCGTACAAAAATGTACTCTACTTTTCAGATATTAGCCTAAGAGCCATAAAAAGTTATTTTACAGTCCTAGAAATGATACACAAACACTGGTATACTATTTGTCATAAAACCTGCTCCAAAGAGGGAATCATGTATTATGCTTTTCGAAATATGACATTTATGAGCTGCCTTTGATTGTTACCAGAATGTTCTTTAACGAAATAGAAAATGTGTGTCTGTGTGCACATGTGCGTGTGTGGTGCGTGTGTGTGTTTCTGTGTGTGTACAATAAGGTGCTGTGTCACTGGGAAAGAGACATCTTCTGAAAAATGTACTTTACTCAATGCTGAGGATTTAATCTTTCTCCCTTTCAAAGAACAAAGACTACCACCCCTCCTGACAGCAAGAGGAAAGACAGAAATGCCCATTTCTTTGTATCTGGGGAGAAATCAGCGTAATTTCCAGTAATTTTTTTTTTTCTTCCTTGCTTTTCTTTCAAGGAGGAATAGGGGCTGTTGCTGTGTAATATCCTCTTCCCTTTGAGATACAACTTCACCCCTTGAGGATGAAGGTGGAGAGATATGAATCCACACTGATGCCAAAGATGTTGGCTCAGGTCTCTCTTATAACAATGTTTAAAAACGGCTTAAATTCAGAATTACATGATGCTTATGCCTTCTGCTAGTCCTTACCCACAGTGCCTAATTGGTCACAGTGATGGGATTCATTGCCTCATGGGTACTTTTTACTTTGTGAGGAGAACAGGCTGGTTGGGATGACATACTTTTTCCTACTGGACCATTTCACCACCCTCCCTGCCCAAAAGCTGGGTGGGGAATCAGATGGTGACTCATCCTATGCACTCTTTTTTTAAAAAATGTCTGACATTTTTCCGTAGAAGCAGCTTTGTCCCCGTAAGAGCTATGACGCCCTGCATCACTTTCTGGAGCAGGCTGTCTTTCAGGCCTTTTTTTTTGTTTTCAGCAAGGTTCATCAAGGGAAAGTGTAGGATCCTACACCTAGGGGGGAATAACCCCATGTGTCAGTACAGGCTAGGGATTGACCTGCAGGAAATCACCTCTGCAGAGAAGTCCCTTGGAATCCTGGTGGGCAACAAGTTAGCCATGAGTCAGAGACATGGTCTTGTGACCAAGAAGGGTAATGGTATTTTGGAGTACATTAAGAAGAGTGTTGCCAGCAGATCAAGGGATGTTACCCTCCCCCTCTACTCTGCCTTAGTGAGTCCACATCTAGAGTATTGTGTCCAGTTCTGGACTCCTGAGTTCAAGAGAGACAGGGAGCTACAGGAAAGAGTCCAGGGGAAGGCTGCAAAGGTGATGAGGGGACTGGAGCACCTCTCTTATGAGGAAAGGCTGAAAGACATGGGTCTGTGAAGATTGAAGAAGACTGAGAGTGGATCTTATCAGTGCTTATCGATATCTAAAGGGCAGGTGTCAAGTGGAAGGGGCCAGACTATTTTCAATGGTGTCCAGAGACAGGACAATGGGGCAATGGGCACAAACTGGAATACAGGAAGTTCCATCTGAACATAAGGAAAAACTTCTTTAAGGGTGTCTGGAACTGGCTGCCCAGAAAGGTTGTGGAGTCTCCTTTTCTGGAAATATTCAAAACCTACCTGGATGTGATCCTGTGCAACCTGCTTTAGGTGAACCTGCTTTAGCAGGGACACTGGACTAAATGATCTCCAGAGGTCCCTTTCAACCCCTACTGTTCTGTGATTCTGTGATTTTCCTGCATGAGACTGATCCTCACAGGGTAGAAAGCCACCAAGACTTTTCAGGCAGACTCAGTCTTTCTTTGTTTATGGTTAGGGCAGGGCTGAGCCCAAGCTAATGGCCCAAAATGAGACACACAATTATTGCCCCTTGAGCATAGAACCATATTAATGTAGCCTTGCAGCATTAGCAGTGGGTGCTTGAGCTGAAATTGGACCTGTTTAAAAAATTAATGATCGAAGACTTTGTGCCTGTAGTTATGGAGCAAGGGATCCAGATGCCTGGAATCTGTGCCTGTTATTTGCAGCTCAGTGATTTATTAGCACAACTCTGGACACAGACCATACTGGGTAAGTCCTTCTTAGATCTTGCGCTACAGATAGCAGGGAAGGCAGACAGACTATTTGCAAGGAAATCAAAAGTACTTTGAGTCTTAACTGCTGCCTGAATCATCTCACAAAGTGAATATGGTACAGCAAACTCTTGTCTTGCAGACAAATTTCATACAAAATGACTGTATAAAGCGCCAATGTTTATACACGAGGCTGATGTGGGTTGAAGGGCTGTTTGAAATGGCTGTGGCTAGTTATGTAATTATTTGAGAACAGTAGAACACAATAAGTGAATATAAACATTGAAGAAGACAGTATGAGTTCACTGGATGCTTACATGAATCCGTCATCTTTATTACAAATTTCTCTCTTCAAATAAAAACCATGTACTCTGTGGCCAAGAAATCATAGGTTTTGAGTTATGTTTGATGGGGAAAAAAGAAGATGGATGGACAGTGGGAAAATCACTAACCTACGTGTGGAAGGACTATTGGGCATTTGGGTTTTGCCTGCCACAAAGCCAGCTCTTTGGACAATGCCTTGATGTCCAGTTGCTTGGTACCAGGTTTAAATCTGACTCTGCATATCTAGTATATCCCAATATATAAAATGAGCTCTACAGCAACGTATGGAAATAATTGGTGAGGTAGAAAGAGTTAGTAATGGATGTGTGGAGGTAATGGATGGGTGAACCACGTGGACTTCATAAACTTCACAATATCATCAAGAAGGAAAAACAGGTAATGCATCCTTATGGTAAGCTGGTGATAGGTCTGCTCTGGTAATTTATGTGACAGGTAGGTTGCTTTTTCCATTTAATGTGGTATCGACCAGAATGGCAGAAATTATTATGGGAAATCTTTTGGAAAGAAAATAGCTAAGAAAGATAATCTTGTGGTTAGTGAATCTGACTGCCTTCCCAGAGAGGGTTTCTTTTTAAGCAGACATATTTCTGATAAAACACTGACTCTTACACTGGTTTATTTCTTCATTAGTAAAATAAGTATATGTAGCAAAACCACGGTTTTTCTTACTGTGTTATATTCAGATTGGAAGTTCTTCAGGGAGAAGCTTTGTCCTTCTACCTGACATGTGGGGTCATGTTTCAGAGGAGGCCTCTGGGCTCAAAAGATGAATAAATATATGTCACAATTTTCTTCAGTCCCCTCTCTAGAAAAAATTATGGAGTTTTATAAAAAAAAAAAAAAAAGAAAAAAAAAAAAGAGACGACTGAATCATCTGAAAAAAGTTTTCTTCCCAAAGGCAGCCCCTTCTTTGTGTTGGCATGATATGCTATGTGTGAATGGGAGCCTGCCATTCAACAAAGCAAAGGGATATGGTTTAAATAATGATTACAGTAGCATAGCTTCTCTTCCCTTCAAAATCAAGTACACCATAATCCAACACTGGTGTAATTCCTGGCAGGTCTGAAAACATGTGAGAGATGACATACACCACTGAGTGCTAATAAGGCATAGTCAGGGTCTCTGCCTGGAAAAATTAACTTAGTATTGGTGTTTTCTGGACCAGGGCTTGCGTTTGTCAGTGAGCTTATCTGTCTTAAACAACAAATGAAGCAGAGTGGTTGGAAGACAAAAAAAAAAGGGAAGGAAAAAGAGGTGGTTTCAAGACTGATAAGGTAACTCTTTCCTTTTTTAAAAAAAATATATTTACTGCACAGTGCAGTATCTCCCCCTGCTAAGTGTGGAAACATGAGAAGAAAACTTATCTACATCAGCAAGCTAGTAGTGTCTGTAAAAGTGAAAAGCGAGGCTGGGAATCAGGGTCCCAACCCATTGTGCCCATGTCTGGTTTGTTGTCACAGAAATCCAAGGTCACTGTGTCCTTACATCATTAGGAGGAACTGTTTTTTATCCAAAGATCCCCAAGAAAAGTCACAGCAGACATCCTGCCTACAAGAAAATTTCAAAGTAGAAACCATCTTCTCATGTGTCCAGGGCTGAAGGCATCCAGGTTTATTTATATGTTACTGAGCTGCTGTTTTCAGAGTAACAAGCAGCCACCTGATCTCCAGCAGCAAAATTGAGGCTGTCTTAGCAGTCTGCAGCACGGAGGCAATCTCAGAGCCTTCCCAGGCAAAAATGGTCTTGACATGACTTCACTGTATGAAAAAGTTCAGGTTTTGTTTTCACTCCAAGGCAGATCCAAAACACATTTTGAAACCTTGAAAGTCCTTGTAAAATGGATTCATTGTCTTCCTGCCAGCTCCAGTCAGATGGTTGGGATGCAGATTAAAAAAAAAGAGTTGAGTTACTTTAAAACACCCAAAGCAGGGGAGAGCACGATTTTGTTTGCAGTGACCCAAACTTCTAAAACTGTTCTTGAAATGAAAACCCACTAGGGACTGGTCCCAATTAATGGGACATTTGTGAGAGCAACCACACATAGACAAGTTGGGGCTAGTCTTAGTCTGTGTTATAATGGGGCAGCTGCTTTGAATTCAGTTACATTAACATGGCTGAAGGCAGAGCTGATCCTGCTGAGGCTGGAAATGCAAAGATCCTACCATGCAGTCAGCACAAAGCCACAGAGATCACTGCAAGTCATTCGGAAAGCTCAAGGAGTGAGATTTGTCCCCAAAAGGAGCCTTTGTCCTTTGCCTGTGGCAGGGCATGGGAATACACTCTGCCCTTTGCAGAATAACCCATTGCAACAGGACAACCACTTCTGGCCATTTTGTGTGTTCCCAGGAGGATGTCCTCACACTAACATCTGGGAGTAGTTTCTCCTCAAAGTTTTTTTGAGGAAATATTTCAGCTGCATCATCCATTACTCAACTCAGAGAGTTCAGAGATGCCCTTCACAAGCATTACCTTGTCTCTGCAGTTGGTGCTTTTTTCCTCCCCTTCAAACTGGGAACAGACCATGAAATTCAGGGAATAACTGGCCCCCATCACCCTTACAGTAGCTGCAGTATGCTGGGATGTCTCAAGGCATTTGAAGCATTTTTAAACCAGCATTACTGAGAGCTATGTAAATCCCTGAGAACAGAGCTGATGACTCTGCCGGAATGGGGAGCGTTACCCTTACTTTAACACAGGTTTCTGAACAAAGACGGCCATATGCTTAGAGCTGAATGAGACTGTTGTTACCCAGAAAAAGACCTTGCTTCCAAGGCTTACACCATGTTTTCTTAAATTTTTGAAGGACAAAACCCAGCTATTTTAATGAACCTAACTCAATAATTCCTAATCCTAAAGTTAAACACTAACACTAAGGCTCAAAACCTGGCCTCCCAAGTTTCAAAACACAAGTCATAACCAGAACCCATTGGTAAACATTCCTGAAAATAGGTTTTGTTTTGTTTTCCCCCTCATGCTCTGCTGAACCTTGGAAAAACGAACTCATTCCTAATATTAATCCTAGTATAAACAGATTAGAAGCTCCCCTTCCCCCTGTCCTGCAAAAAATAATGCCTGTGAAAAGACTTTTTTTTTTTCACATCAATGCACATTTGTTTATTTTATGGACTCTAAAAACAAATTATCTCTTATTTTGAAGCCTGAGACAAAAGTTTCATGGGTTATAAGAAAGGTGGTTGTTTTTTGGGGTTTTTTAATCCTCTTGATTAACAGAATTTGTGACTTTGTCAGAAATAGCAGATCAAGCCCTTTTCCTTCTGAAATGAGGGGCTGCCAAGCATCCAGGAACAGTTATCTCCCTGCTTCTTTTGCAGTAGCAGTGTGTGATCACAAAACACTAGAAGTACATTGAATGAAGCTGGAGAAGCGTGGTTTCAACTAGCCATCTGAACTATGAAACCTCATAATTCATTAACTTCAAGAAGTTATTTCAGCAGCTTCTATGGGCTCTACATCTAGTATTTTTTCTCTGCCCTCCTGACCTTGAGGCAAAACTAATGCCAGTGGAAAGGGGCAGCATTCATCCCTGCAGATCTTATACTCAAATTCTGGTGTTATACAGGGAGTCTTCCCAACCAAGTACAGTGTGATTCCTGTGGCTTTTAATGCACAGAATTCCTATGGCTTTCCTTGGTACATTTATCCAAGGTATACAGTGACATACACCCAGAGAAATAAACAAATAACTTTATCACATTGAAAATACTGACAGAGAACATTTCTCAGAAGCAGTTGAAGTTGTTGGAGGGAGCAGTGATTTGTCTATGTTGATCAGATCCCCCCTAAGTTAGCTAACATGCCTCCCTGTATCGCACACGACTGTTACAAATCTCATATAACAGCATGTGCTCCAGATTTACAGCCAAAAATGGACATCTTGGGGTACGGAGAACTGCAGTTTATGAACATTTGGTTTTATGTTGGGTCAGACAGAGTTAAAGACAATCTTGGAGCATAGATTGGGCCATCTGTTATCAAGAGAATGGCTGATCAGAAAGTGTTTGTACTTTAACACTTCAGGCTCAACTCCTGCAAATGCCAAAGCTTGGAAGTGACTTTATTTGTGCATATGAAGATGTTGTTCACAGCTATAAACTTTGAAAGTTGGGTGTCTTTGAATTAAGAAGGTGACTAGGCAAAAGGCAGGGTGCTGAGATAGGAAAAAGAAGGAAAAAAAGAAGAAAAAAGAAAAAAGAGAAAGAGAAAAAAAAAAAAGAAAGATGGATTGAAAGAAAGAAGAATGGAAAGATATCAATTAGAAGGGAAAACACTGCCAAGGCATTCAAAGTTTTGACACATTCTGGGAGGTGCCAGACCATCCCCCAGGCCAACAATTCTGGGTCTTACCTCCTCCCCCTGATGTCATGTGCTGAGCATGGTGACACCATTTGCAGAAGAACAACTCAATGTCCGTGGATGTGTTGCAGTCTGACAGGGATTACTCATTTCCTGAGTGCATTGAATGTAGTTTCCTCGGGGTTATGGCATTAAATGTAAAAGTTTCTAGCATGCAACAGCCTCTGCGGGACTGGTAGTAACCATCTACTCTTCTATAACACTTGCAGCTCGAGCAGCTTAGAATGTTTTTGAAAAGAAGGTGAGGTTTGTTATGACACTAAGGTTATTGGAGGGGAGGAGGGGAGCAGAGAATAAATATCTGATTTAAATAAGTGCCCCAACACAAGTACGATTAATATCCCTGCGAGTAGATTTTCATAGTAGGCTTTCTGCTGGAGAATCAAGGACCAGGAAACAGTCTTAAAAAATTTCTCCTCCCTGCATGGCCTGACTTTGACTCCCCCAGGTGATTTATTTCCTTTGTACTGAGTGTAATTCAGTACTTAAGGTTCTTAATATGTTTAAACATCATACTAAGCAGAGATGGCTCTAATCACATTTGTGCTCTAATGCTGAAAAGGGCTGCCACATGATTTTACATAGTTTTATCCTTGTGCTTAACCTTACCAAATATTATGGCCCATTGGACAGCCTTCAATGGAGAAGGTTTCCATCTCCATGTAACAGTACAAATTTCACAACAGTAGTGAAATTACTATCCAGCATCAATAAATTATAGTGCAACAAACAACATTACTTACCACATAGTAATCTACTCCTTGCCACTTTTACACAACCTTCACAGAGGATGTTCCAAACTGTTCTCCATGTACCATTAGATGTATATGAGTCACTTTGATATGGTCTGTGGCATGATTCAGATCTGGGAGATGCTGTTTCTAGTTGTGGCACCAGCCAAGGACTTTCCATTTCAGATGCAGCATCAATAATCTCTCTCCTCACCATCACACTTGTGTGGAAAGTAGCTACTCATATTAAACAGAAGTCCAAGGCTGGGCATCTCCTTCCACTGAAAACACTGGATCATGCTCTGAAAAGTACTTGAACTACTATTGGTCTTTCACTTTAAAAAATCCCATTGTTTCAGAATATCAGACAAAACCACCCTAAAGACCATTAGGAGGCAGTGCCTCTTTCAACCACCTGTGTCCACTGGGCTTTAAGCAGAGGTTTCTATTCTAATTTTTCCAAGAAGTCTCTACAGGACCACAAAGCAGCCCTGTTTTCAAGGTTAACATGAGTTTCCCTCTTCAGCTGTCTGGACTGTTCCTAGGGGACCAGTGAATATTTTGTCTAAACCTTGAACAGTAGGAAAACAGCCAGTGACAGGAGTCCTTACTGCTGTTCATTACTTGTCCCTTAATTTAAAGGAATTAGAAATGTGGTTTTTAATATTTTGGGATACATAAACTAGCAGTCAAACACCTAGCAGCTAGAGACACAAAAGTGATGATGGAAGCAATTTTTAAGCAGAAAATTATTTAATAACTTCCCTTTTCCATGTACCACAAAGGAGTGATGGGTGGGAGCTGAACAAAGCCATGCTCACCCTCAGGGAGAGAATGGAAGACTGGGGACCTTTGACAAATTAAAGAGATATTTATTACTTTAATATCTCAAGTATACAACTCAGCCTCTGCTTTTCAGCTGTTCCAAAACATAAATTAGCTTGGATTTACATTGCTGATTGACCATGGAAGAGACTAGAATTAGTATCCTAAAGTGATTTTAATTGTGGAGTTGCAGACCGTGTGTCTCTGCACTGCTCTGATCAAACACTAATGATTAGAGGTTTGTAGGGTTTTCATCAGCTGGGTGGTCATCTCATGGGCGCTGCTTAGCTCAGTTCTGGAGGCCTTAATTTCTCTGCTATGGCTACAGTCCTAGTCAGCCTCTTAATTCAGCATCCTAAATAACCTCCAGAAAATGCTTGTTTTCACCACTGGCATAAAATCCTAATTTTTTGCATCCAAATGGGGCACTTCTGACCAGTGATGCATACACTTCTTTAAGTGGTCCCAAATCTGGAGCAGCTCCATAACTAGAACAATGTATAACAGATATTTATGCACAGAAGTCTAGTGGGCTGCATATGATTTTTGTGCTCCAGCACAACATTCAAGGAATATGTGATATCCCCATTAATTGCTCATGCTCCACACTGTTACTGATGTGCTGCTGGACAGGAGTCCTGTCACAGTAAATCATCCTCTCTCCTTGTCTACAGTCTCAGCTGCATGGTCAATTTTGGGATGACACCAGTAAAATATATGAGGTATTTCTAAAAACAATTATCTGATATCTAGTGATTGTCAGTTTTGTGGGACACACAATTAAGAGTGCTACAGCTAAATATTAACAACAAACTCTGTGTCAGATGCATAGATGCCTATAATGAACCTCATCAAGGTCCAGAAACTCTTACTACCCTCTAGAGCCCAGTGTATTGCCACGCTTTGCAAGAGACCTACAAAGACACCTTTTAATAGAGGTCATCATCAACACAGCTGGTCAGTCACTGAATATGTAGCAACTGGTGACAGTGCAAGTGTGTGTGTATGAACACGAGTGTGTGTGTGTAAGGATCTGTACATGACCAGCTGTGTGCCTGTGTCTTCAGGAAGCTCAAGCTGTTCCACAATTAGAGACCAAAATGCTCCCATTTGTAGCATTGTCAGCCAGGTGGATCCCAAAGACTCTGTCCACTGCAGACCCTGATGGCTCTCCCACCCGTTTTTTTATCACATCAGAAGGTACCAAAGACACTGAGGTGTTTGCCCCAAGAGGCCCACCTCCCTGGGATCTGAGTATGAGGGAAGAGATGTATGCCTTGGGAGACAACCCAAGGATGAGGTCAAGTGACTATGGCTGTCTCGCCTTTGTGTGCAACACTTCCCAGGACTTATGTGCAGGACTTCCCAGTAGTCAGGAGACACGGATCTGCCAAACCAGGTCCTGAGCATGAGGCTGCAAAGCATCTGGGGAAGGGGATAAGGTTTGCTGGTGTGTAGCTCATGACTCCAGAAGGAAAGGGTGACCAAAGCAACGGGCATGACTTCCATGAGAGGCAGATAGGAGCAGGGAGCTGGAGTCTAATCGCTGTACTTATGGCTCCACTAGGCCTTTTGGATCCATGCTGAGGAAGACACTTAGCCTGTCAGCACCTCTCTGTTCGCAGTCTCTGTTGGAGGCATTTCTGCCTCTTTACCATTGTATTTATATATGAGGAAGATACAGCTAATATAACACGCAGGGTGCTAAACCCAAGAATGCCCTATTAAACCCTGTATCAGTCCTTTTAAAACTGTTTTACAGAATTAACTTTTAAAAAGGGATTTTAGATACCTATTTACAGGCTGAGGCTTTTTAAAGGTGTGAATGATCCCATAGCTTTCCTGGAAGAATAAGACAGACATTAAAATACTCCATGAAGATAAGCGACTCTGCATACATTAATTTGGATTAGTGTTTTTATGGTTTCCACATGTCTTTTATCTCCTGTGCAGAGGTGTGAGTAATGTTTTTTTCCTATTGAAGAGATGCGTATTATTAAAATGGTTCAGTTCCATACTAAAACCACTTTCACAAGAGAGTAGAGCATGTGTACAAAACTTTTATCCAAGCGGTTTTTACTTCCTCTTGTGAATAAGATGCATCATAGCCTCTGAGGATATGATCTGGAGGTCTAGACAATAACAGGGCTATTTATTTGTCCTCTAGGCCACCCTTTTGTGACCAGACAGCGATTTTACTCACATCTAAGTTCATGGTCTCGGCATAGGAGCAGAGTATTCCTGGTTCAGAGTCATCAACTGAGTCATTGGCAGGACAAGTTTGTCCCTTTGCTGAATTCAATGCAGAAACCCAGGGGAGGATTCGCTGCTGTTTTTATGGTACATGAAACAGTGCCAGCCTCACAGCCTGTTTTCTTTCTTGCCCTCTGCCATTGACTGCAGTCACAGCCAGAAGTGCCCCCGATTGCCTATGTGCTTGTTACTACCCTGAAAATAAACAGACTTTTCTGGGCAGGGTGCTAACACCCAGCCTGTCTACATTATTAGATAACCATGCCTGAGGTGTGGTTATGATGCTATTACCCTGTGAGCCACAGTGTGGATTGGTTTGAACTTCATTTCAGATGTGTCTCTGACCTGCACAGGGCTTTGCTCTGCACAACTGTGTGTGATCCAGGGCCACGGCTAAAATGTATTCCAGTCCATCTCAGAGGAGCTGCATCCCAGGGTTGTTGGGTTTCTGCCACAGAAAACTATGAGCACTGCAAGGTTGGTGGGGATGAGAGTGGTCCCAGACAAAATCCTCTGTATTGAAGCCACATGCTACTGATAGTGGTGGTGACTCACTCTGCTCTTGTCTGCCATCCATGACAGCAGTACTGTCATTCTGAGTACCAGACTCCAGTCAACAAAGGATTTAAAGTTTCTTTCTCAGCTCTGCTAATGTGCTGATGTGATGTGCAGCTTCAGTCCCAGCAAGGCTGCAAATATCTGTGCAAGGAAATAAACTGTCTTGCCAGGACTCTCACCACTGTGAGGCAGACAGGATGACTCCAGCATATCTGATTTAATGGTGAATGTTGCACTGAAGCCATCAGCGGACTGATGGCTTTGATGAATTAGCTACTGAGTCTTTGCTGTTCACCCATCCATGGTGCAAAACCACTGAATGTTCTGACCGGCTGTACCCTCTCCTAAAAAATAGCTGCTGGACACCAGGGGCTGGAGCAGTTTGTGTTGATGGTAAAACACATATAAATGCAAGATAAAAGTGAAATTTGGGCTGTTGCTGCTCCCAGGACCAAAGGCTAACAGATAGCATTATCTCTGGAGAACCCTCTCTTTTGCTGATAGCTTTTAACTGACTACAAGGAACATATGAAAGGAGACAAGAAGTATTTGCGTCAAGAAGGGACTGGTACGAATCACAGCAAAGGTCCTGTGAGAGTTTGAAGTTCAAACAAAACCAGAGACAAGCATTGCCTTCTCAGTTGACTGTGACACCGGCACAGCCCTACTGACTCCAGGATCATTAGTCCTTGTCCACATTAATATGAAAGGTTCAGGACACAGGATTTCAGACCACCAAGTAGTTATATCCCATTGTCTGTGGTAATGTGATATTTGTTTGAATATGAAAACCAGTCTTATAACATAATAGATCTTATTGCTAAGACCATCTACTGAGAACGAGGAAAATTGTGTAGATGAAATGGTAACCTTTTTGCTCTCACTGCTTTCTTTGCTAAAATAGATAAACAATAAAATATTTCAGTCTTATGAACTTGTTTCTGAGCAAGACAGCTCTCTCACAATGCCAGAAACATGAGACTGAACCCAAGTCAGGGTTCAAGAGGTGAAAGGAGACACCATCTAGAGCCACGCACGGCCCTCGACTGGACAAAGCGTGAAGGGATGTGCACATCCAGATGTTGCTGATGCTGTAGTGACTGCTATTTCCCGCTGATCCCAGGTGCAAGACCTCTGTGTGGACTTCAGTTTCATTGCATTCTCCAAATTTTATTTTTATTTTAGATCAGTTTTAACAGGCATGAAGAGATTCACAAAAAAAGTTTGCCCTTAGGCTTGTTCATCTTCCCTGAGAGTCTCCTATGTTCCAGATACATTCCCCAGGGAAGCTGAGGGAGCATTTACATTTGTTTGGAAGAGAAATTAAGATTACAGATTTTTAAAATAGTGTTTATCCCACCCTCACTCTAAGGGGAAACAAACACATGCATCAAAAATTTTTATCCCTCTGCAAAATGACTCTAACTGCTCTTCAACAGATGTGGTTATAACTAGTGAACACTGTGAAATGCCAAGACTAATTTAATACTGCCTAATACTGACAGTTGCTCAGCAGGAGACCTGCAGGTGTGCACAGATAGTTGAGCTCTGATTTGGCTGCAGAAGAACTTTAAAGAAAATCCAACCCTGCAAAAGTGAATTTGTCCAAAGTTATCCCTTAGGTTTGTTAAAATTCAAGCAGGTAGAAGGTACCTTATTCATGTTCATGAACATCATGCAAAAACTTTTGGAGTTCTGCAAAACTTTTACATCATCTGCAGCTAAGCCTGGGTACAATCTCCCTTCAGATCAAACTCTCCATCCTGAACTCAAGAGCTACAAATCTACAAGAGCCTCTGAGACTTCATACTCTGGAGGAGTCCCCCAGAGCCATGGATTAGCTCTGGAGAAGCTTTAGGTTGATCAGCACTAGTGGCATGACCAGTCAACATGGGTAGTTTTAAACAGTAAGAGAATATGCTGATTGTATTTCCCATTCCTGGAAGTGTCAGGTCTTAGATGAGGTTTTGAAAAAAACAATAAATGGAACTGTCACTTGTTAAGTGGCTATTCCTATGGAGTGAAGACATCCAAACATGCTTGTGCTGTCCAGAGATCACATGGGCATTGGGACCAATGGTTTGTTCCTGTTGGTCTTGGTACTAAGTTCTGTGTCCAAATAAGCATTGGGATCCCAAGCACTCTATTGGGTTTGGATCTCAGCACTTAAGAAGATCTGCTTTCTTTCAAATAAATTTCCAGCTTTTTTGGTACAGCAATAGCCAGGTTTACAAATTGCCCTGTAAATGTCGCTGTCTAGGAAGCTCAGCCTTCAGCATCAGTTGAACACCAACATCAGTACTGCAGTAACATCTTCCTTTATTAACAGTTTGGGAGAAAGAGAGACGTATTTATTTTATATCACTTCTCTCACACCATTTTAAAGCTTAATTCCAGATGAAACCAATCTGAATAAATATACGTAAACTACCACCTTTGCAAACTTCCCTCTAATAGCTCACCTGACCTCTGTTTGCCCTTCCTGAAGAGTGTGAACTTCTGTAGGTCCTGTATGACACCAGCAAAACCCATGTGGGTATCTTACAGATCCTAAGCTGTCTCAAATGGCACTGGATGACTGTGTTCAGAAAATCAAATCACAGCCACAGTTTTCAGGGTTGCCCTATCATCCCTGAAGGGACAGGGTGCCACAAACAGTGTTTGAACATGTCTGTTCCCAGGCAGTATTAGCTGGATTTTTTTAGTTTGATGATGCATGATGAAGCAAAAGAACACACATTGGTGAACAATACCTTTAATCAACTGAAAATGTTAAATATGCTTTTTTGGCTCTTAAAGGTCTTGTTTGTACCCTCTAAAGCTTATCTATTTTTTCCAGTTATACCAATTATTGTAGTAGAAGATACTTTCTTCTCATGGTGAGTTGAAATTACAAACAGTGATACTTTGCCCACATGAAGCAGCTCAGGAAGATGAGATCAGGTTTAGGTCTCTAAAACTTTCAGCTCTTGCCTTGCAATAACACACCTGAAATAGGAGAAGGAACTCATAAAAGAGCAGGAAATAATTAATTCTTGAGAATAACTTTTTCTTTAAAATAATTTAAGATTTATACTTTGTTAGCTCCAACCAAACTGAACTCTGGTTTGATGAGTGAGAATTTGGCAAAGCAGATTTATGCGACAGGGTATATGCTGCTTTTCCGCCCTCCCCCCCCCCCCCCCCCCCCCCACCCCCCCACCCCCCCCCACTCCACCTCACCTGTGTTTTGCGTGTGCCTTTGATTTTCTGTTATATCATTTCTCAGCTTTATACGTCACGTCCCT
>WTSP01017333.1:37514-139111 GCA_025331215.1 Actenoides lindsayi | reverse complement strand
CTCGTTTGTTTGTGTAGAAGTTGTTGAAATAGCATATGCTGTCTGGGGGTTGTGCTGTTTCTTGCCCCCCCCCCCCCCCCCCCCCCCCCCGGCCCCCTGCTAATTGGAATTGTTTTTTTTTTTTGTCAGAGTTTTTTTTCAGAGTTATTTTATTATTGCACCCAATACACACTGGCTACCTTTGTGGTCGCCCAAAGAAATGATGGCATCCTCCCTTGTTTTCCATCTCTAGTAGTTATTGTATCTAGCTTGAATATTTGATTGTGGAAAATGACATGTCAGGTCCACCAATCTACATGTGTGGCTGATTAAGGAATTGAACATAGAAGAAGAAGCATGAGTACTCTGGATTAAAAATATGTAGAACTTTGTGCAGTTACAAGAGTAACTTGTCATATTTTCCTTAGCTGATCATCTGCTTGCCTTTCTGAAGAACATCATGGGGCAGGTCTCATTTTCTGGACAAAATATAGGGAAGAGAGTTCTAAATACATTGGCTGTGAAACCCGTAATGATATAAAAATTTGCCTGGTCTTGAGTTTTGTTTGAAACTTAGCTCATTTTCTCTCAAGGATTTGTTCCAGTTCCCACCCTTCCAGCTAAAACAGTTGGGCCAATCCATAGTGAGCTTGGACAATTTATGGCTCTGTATCAGTTTTTTGCAGAACTCTGTGCCTTCAGATGGTTTTGACATGAAACCAGATGAAGAATTTTCTCAGTCCAAGAACTTAGCATGCAATTCAGAACAGGAACCCATGTGGATTGAAATTAGAGCAAATGGGTTTGTAACCTCCTTCAAAGAGAAACAACCAAGCAAAGCAGAAGTTCTGTTAATGGTTCAAGGAAGCTCTGTTGATTAATGACCTCAAACTATTTACAAACAAAAATAACTGGAAATGAGTTCTAAAGGGATGTCACATTCCTGTCACGCAGGGAATTTTGACTAAAATATGAACATGTTGACGGTTGCATAACTTGGATAAGAAGGTCTTTCATTGATTTTTGTATATTCACATGTTATTGCAAACAGGAATTATGCCACGTAGAAAAGTCTTACAATGTTCTAAGGAATTTTTCTGAACACAGTAACAACTCTAGGGAAAGTTGTCATACCCAAAGCTATATGGTACTAGACTGGTACTAGTATTCTAATTCCAGTTTCAGTTTTGGCTTTTGCTTCTGAGAATTTACTTGGAAATGACCTTACCACTTCTGGCATTAAGATTTTTAAATGTGGTTTGTGGAATAACTAATAAAGAAATGCAATTAACCAATTACAGTGTTGAACACATGGCAAATCATGTAAGAAACCTCAATCCCCCAGATAATACTAAGGAGTAATGTAAGAGCAATATGTTCACTTCTGCAAATCTCTAGTTCTGAAAGCAGTAGATCTAGCACTGGTTCATGATATTTGCATTTCTAGTCATGTTTGTTCTTTTTGTCTGTAAACTGGTATTTTTGAACTGCCATCAAAGCTAATGAATGGGTATCACTTTATGCCAGTGTGCAGCCTGGTCACTTTTGTGGCTAATGGAAGGCCTTTTAGCACTTTAGCTTTCAGCTCCACTCCTTGCTTTATGCATTTCAGACTGGACCTTTGAAATAAGTGGGTTTAGGCAGAACTAGGATAGATTAAAATTTGACTGTAAACTGTAAAAAGCATGGAGGAATATTGGTGAGAGTAGAAAAGAAGGGAGAGGAAGACTGTGGACAAGTCTGAAATGTAAACGGACTTGGGTTTGAAACATCATCTGTGTTTCTTCTGGCTCTTTATCTGTCTGAAACAATATGTTCTGCAAACTCCATGTTTCTGTAATCTGTTGATCTTGGCAGAGAAATCTTGTCTTTGAGTACTTTATGTGAAAGTGGAGTTACTCATTACGGACAACTCTTCATACTTCCTATGAAGGTTTTATGAGCCACTATGGATGGCCAGTAACTAGGGAGTGGCATCCAAGAGCTTTCATGTGCTGATGCTCAAGTTACTGATCACTGCCCTGAGGAAGTGACCATCAGAAAGGAAAAATTGTGTTTTCTCTGCAGGCCTTTCCCAGCCTGTGTGTGGTTGTGGTTCGTTTGACAGCAGTGACCAGATTAAGTTTTTAAGGTTTAAGGAAATGCCCAAGCAAAACAAAATGACAGCAACAAAAAGTACCTAACTGAGCGAAATGAGTCACAGCATAACAAAACAAAAGCCTGTGATGCTAAGTTTATTTTGCAGTTTCTGTCTGCACGGCATTTTTAATATACTTTTAAATGTGCATATTTACGCACACATTGAATATTTGAGATCCAGTATTAGGCTACCTCAGCAATACAGCTACGAATTCCTTGTGGCTTGATTTTTCTACTTAATGCATGCATTTCCAGGATATTTTAAGTTACTTTAGTTTGCTGATCAGGATGAGATTAAGAGGTTTCTTGGTCATGGACATAGCTGCCTGTAAAGCCAATGAGTATGTGAAGGTTCAGTCTTCTTTAATTACACAGACATAAGAACAACAAGGTTAGGTGGTTGCAGACTGAAGTCAGAAGAAAGATGAATAGGAAATAAAATGTAATTTTTTTACACTGAGCATGGCTGGATATTGGAATTATTCCCTGAAGATGGAGATAAATTCTGTCTTCTTAGAACTAGATCTCTTTCTGAAAGAAATGCTGTGACTCAGCTCTCAGCTGCTGGCTCTAAACAAGGAACCACACTAAGGCAAATTTCTGAATGGCTACTTCTGCCTCTCTGTTTTAATTTCAGTTTAACATGTAATTCCTTTTCATGAAGACGACTACAAGATGAGGAAATGCCAGAGGCAATGTAAGGGAGACAATTTTTCACTTGGCTGCAACATTTCTCCTGGAGAGACTTGTTCAGGAACTGCTGTGGGGTACATCTAAGTGAACTGGTGGCAACAGAGCAGGATCTTGCTGCAAGTGAAAGTACCAGGAGAAGGTGAAGCTGTGTGAGATAACCTACACATCAGAGAGTAGAGGAGACAAATGTCTGGAAGCCTCTGAAGAGGAAAAGAGAAACAATCAGGGCTCCTGCTCTATATAGCATATAAAATTAAAAGATGGGAACATTTCTTGTTATGTGGAAACAATTTAATCGTTTTTGTGGTTTATGAATTCACCAGAGTTCTGTGAGGGGTTTAACGCCTCATAATTCACAGATGCCTGTAGGGTGTGCGTGTGCTTGTGTGCGTGTGTCTGTGAGATGCTGTTTTCCAGGTCCAAGTTGCTCCATTGGTCTGTTTGGGTGGCAGCACGAGCTGAGCATCTGGGGGATATGCCTTTGGGAGGTGGCTGTGCCATGGCCTGCAAGGTAACATGCCTCAGTGATCACATCAAGGAGGAAAATCTGGTCCACAGTGGATCACATTGGACAAGCCACATCAGCACTGGCTCTTTGTCAACTGGTCGCATATTTCAGCAGCATCCACTATTCCCCTGGCTAAAAGTTACATTACATATACAAATACTAGGCTTGAAATCACTTTTAGCTATGCTGCTTGAAGTCCTGCCTTCTCTGTGGAACCAGAGGCGGTGAATCTACAAATGTCTGTGGGTGAGTTTGAATATGCACTGAAAGGTGAGCTGTCTAAATGAACTACAATGACTAAAATGGTACTAGGAACTCCTAGAAATTAAAAATTATTCCATGATGTTTCTTACATGTCTTTTCCTAGAAACGAAAGGGAAAATTAGAGTCCAAGTACTGAGCACATTGAAGATTCAGGGCCAGATCCAGAGGCTTAGTGGACAAAATAATTTCATGCTTTTGTAGATCCTGAGCTTTTTCCCATAATGTTTTAATTTTGATCATGAAATAGAGTAGCCCAAGTGCTGCTCTAACATGCCCTGAATGCAAAATGTCTCAGAAAGTTATCAAGCACAATGCTTTCTAAGATAAAAGGATACCCTGACCTTGCCCTGTATGGTGGGAAAAGGCTCAGAGCCTCCTGAGCATTGAGACTTCTCCAGCACTGTGTGGATTCTCCAGGACGCTTAGGACAACTCTGAGAAACGGAGATAATATAAAGTTGGTCTCACCTACATAAGTATCAAGTTTTACTTTGGGACAGTTCAGATTTTTTAATGCTTAATGACAGAAGAATCACAGTTTTCTACTTTTTTTATCATTCAAGCTGGCCAACTTTCAGTAAAAGCTTGTTAACTCATTTTGATAAGGGGAATTCCCACAGCCTCTATCTCAAAACCAGAATAGCAATTCCCATTGATGAAGTGCTGTGGGATCATATCCCTGTCTGTTGCTTTTTAGCAGCTTTTGGAGTTGTCTGCCCAACTGAGACAAAGAATTCATTTTATCTCCAAGTGTTACCAACATATTTCTGAGAAGGGGGTACAGTCTGTATTAAAAAAGGAATAGAAATGTAAAAAAATACACTAAATTGGGTCCTTCTTATTAATTCTTATGAATTAATTGCTAACTAAAATAATGAGGGATTCATGACATCCATGCCTTATGTTCTCTTAGGTCTGCAGGAAAAGGAGGCAATGCATATTGCCATAGGCTGACTAGCTGATGATATTTTATGAAGCAACTGAATATAAGAGGGCTGTTGAGTTTAGTGAGCTGCATAATTTGAGTGTTTACTGTTTTTTGGATGACAGCCTGACATACTGTTTAGTGTAACCTTTCACAATCAACATCTGTTTTACCAAAGAAACCAAGAGCTTCTTTCTTTAGAGGTGACTACTGATAAAGTCTAGGATTTTAGTGACATCAGTAAATGCCACTTGAGTATCTTCTCTCTTGCTAGGATGGATGAGTTAATTTGATGAATTTCAAATCCACCTGAAAACTATGGGATGAGATGCTGGGGAGCATTTTACTGTGAAGGGATTGAGAATGGGTAGAAGATTAAAAATTAAAAAGGGGTGAAAAACAAGGCAGAGGGAAAAAGGAGTATAAAATTAAATACTCCAGTGATAGAATGCAGCATGTGTTAATGTAGAGTATGACATCTACTACTACTTTGGAGAAGTCTTCCAATTCCTAATTCAAAAGAAAGTCTCCCATTTAACAAGGAAAAAAATCACACACACACACCCGCTCCAAGATGTAAAAAAGCTTAAAATATACAAAGAAAGAAATTTTGTAAACTCCATCTACAATAAGAAGTACAAGTTCAAAAATTCTCTAATTCCTTGGGATTTTACCATTTCAGCACAGAAATATCTTGTATCTTAAGGCATACATGTTCTTAATCTTTACCAGACCCTGAGGGTCCTTACTTTGGGACACAATAAGGAGAGAGGGACAAGTCTGAGCCAGACCTACACAGCCATATCTACACAGCAGACATCCCATTTTGGCAGCAAGCTTGCAGGTGTAAAGCAAATACGGTTTGGTCTGATGTGTGAATGTCTACACAGCTCAGGTCCATTTGTTTTGCATCACATCATGAGGCTGTTGAATAGTCCATGGATTGACAGGGATACAAAAATCACACTCACTAAGAGAGAAGCTAGATGCCTAATGTTTCTGCAAATGGGGATGTTTAAATGAGTGTCCAGATATTGCAAGACATTGTCCTCTTTATTCCTTTGTTCTTTGTCAGTGTTTGGGTTATTTGCCTTCATTTTTTATTTTTTTTTCAAGAGGTGCTTTGCTAGCTGCAAGTGATATGAGTTGCATACAGGCTTCCACAGCTAATTCTGATGAAGCCATTTCCCACTAGATGCAATTATTTATTGTGTCCACTTTTCATGGAGTTCTCTGTCTGGAAAAAAAAGCCATTTTTGATCGCTTGAATCAAAATCCTATATTAGTAGAACCTTTACAGACATATCATTTACACTGCTGCTGGGCTTGTCTGGTGTGGACAAATCAGTCCTCTGGATGTCTCCACCATGCCTGGGAGAGGAGGGTTCTGGTGTGGGTGTTGTACCAGAGCTGACAACACCCAAGGGATGCAGCAACGTTCACATGGCAGACTGCAGCCCCTAATCCCTCGTTTCTTGCTCTTTACCATTGCTGTTCACTCAGTTCATTAGATTAACACCATTGGGAAATGCCCAGTGGCATGATGGTGGGTCACAGCCCTTGCACAAGCTGTGAGTGGTAGACACCAACTGAGTTTGATGGAGTTCCCCAGTTACTTTCCTGTGTTACTTTTCAAAATAGGATTTACTTTGCTAAATCCCCTGGAAGCTTTTAAAAATGTTCTTCCAGTGTAAAGTGGGATAAGTGAAGAAAAATATAAGTGTTAGGAGTCAGACCAGTCCTAAAGAGAAAAAAAAAAAAAGAGCAAATGTCTTCAATATGCATGAGAAAATTAAGCTTTTTAACCTTCAAATAAGATGGGGATGGGGGGAGCTCTTTGAAAATGCTTGTGCTGTGAACACACCATGTTGCTTGATTTCAGTTACTTAGAGAAATAAATTATTTGGGTTTGATATAGGTTGTATTTTTCTTTTTCTCCATTGTTATCCTCTCTTTTTCTTTTTCTCATCTAAGGGAAGGGAAAAGGATAGATATGAAAAGGTATAGAAAAAGGGAAATGTGTATATTCTTCATAGGAAATGAAGAAAAAAAAGAGAAAAAAAATGAAGAAAGGAAAATTGAAGTCAACTTCTGAATTTGACAACATTACAGAGTAAAGCCTTTGATAAATAAAGCATCATTTTCAGTCCTTTTTTGTCCAAGAAATAGGAAAAACCACACTACATTTCCCATGAAAAATTCTATCACAATCTGAAGCCCTTTCTCATCAAAACCAGACATTACTAACGAAAAATATTCCATCAAGGCATTCTGTAGCTGGCTCACATTTGCAGCACACACCTCAGCTCCATTTCAGATCACTTGCAGATTGTCATTAGCCCAAAAATCAGGTTTTGCCCCTGTAGACTTAGTTCCTAATTCATGGGAATAGTGAGGGTGTTTGCAGAAAGCAGCCCACTGTGAATAGCTCTGTTTCTGCTCAGCTGCACCGATTGCTTCTGAAAATTTACTTGCTCTGCATTGAGGGCAAGTCTGACAATTCTGGGTGTTTGGGACATGCTGTTCCTCTTGTCAGTTGGGAGGATAAAACTGTAATATCAAAGAGGTTAATTAACTCTTTGTCTTCAATTCCTCTTTAGATAAGCAGTCAAACACTCTTATTTTCTGTCATTTAGAGATCAAAGTGAAGTAAATGCAGTATAGTCATCCAGACTTTGATTTTAGCCATGTCTTTGGGTCTCTGTGAATTGCTTTGAAAAGGCAGGTAAGTCTCACTGAGAAATACTCTGCTTTGAAGGTCTTCTGGTAGAACTTCAGAAAAGATGATCAACTTCTGATCTGGATAGCTTTAAATCACTAACCCCCCTGAGACTTAGGCATAAGAATAGACCATGGTCTTACTTGTAACCAGCCCTGCACTTCTCTGCCTCAGTTTCCCCATCCATATAGCTGTCACCATGCAAAAAGGCAAGCTGAAAAATGTTTCTGCTTTACCCCAAATAACTTTAACATCCTGTCTTTTGTCTTTACAAACTTCAAGGACAACAGAGAAGAGTATTATTTTGTCATCTGGAGAAATGGCAACTGAGTGAACACATGTAACTAGTTGGCTGATTGCATGATGATGTCTTTTTCATTGATGTAATCCTGCCACGTATTATCTGTTCTAACGGGGAATTTATCATGAAATTTATCTTTCTTCTTTGAAGAAGCTAGCTGTTAACAATCATTGCCAAATTGCTTCAAAGCTACTTTTAACTGCATTTGCATCCTTACTCAGTTGCTTTTAGTTCTTCTCAAAGCAGCAGAGTGCTCAGAGTGTGTTGAGCACCACCAGTTCATATGAGTGTTATGGTGTTTTTAAAAAATTGCAGACTTTTGTAGAAGGTAAGTCCTGAAGTCCCCTGCATTGGGGGTTCATGAGCTTTTGCTACCACTGGAACCCAAAGGCATCACAATGGAGTGCCAAATCCAACACTGACCTCCTCCCTGGGTGCCAAAACTGGCCCAGGGAGACCAGCCACCCTCTGCCTTTGCAAGTCTTTTGAAAACAGATTTTTCATGCCCTCAAATGCATGATTTCCCCAAAAGGCAAGCGTGTGATGGCTCAGCCCTCTGACAGTCTGTCCACCAACACATTTGCAGACAGACTGCAGCTGGGGTCCACGTAGAGCTGTCCTGGATGGGAGATCATCACCCCCCCCCAGCAGTGAGGCTGATTTGGGGAAAAGGGACCTCTGCTTCTACCCTCTTCTTTGTTTATCAATTCCTAGCTAATGAGTCCTTCTCCTCACAAAAGAAAGTTATCCAGAGTGATAGTAAAGATGAGAGTTACAGTAAACCAAGGAGAGAGCAGAGGGGAAATGTTTGAACTCAGGGTCTTCAGCCCTGCTAAGTGGAGGGGAGAGTGTTGTTGCAGTGAAAGGACTGTTAAAAATACAAAGTACAGACTCTCTGGGGCCTCAGATGTTGTTTTACCCTATGAAACATGATTTCTTATTTTTAAATAGCTGTCATGCTTGTTAGTTTAATTTATCCCTTCTCAGCTGCAAACTACAACATTTTATGAGCCTGACTGAGGGCATTTTCACATAGGCTCTGTGGCTTTGTGCACAGCCCTGCCAGAGTCAGGCTGTGCTAAGCCAGGGTCATATTTTGTACTCAGCTACACCCCTGCAGCCCTGCTCACACCAGCCCAGAGCCCAGTGCAAAGCCCATGAGGTTACTCAGCTCTTTAGAAAGGGTTTTGGAGAGGAAACACCTTGAAACTAGTCTGTGGTGTTAGTTCACTTGTGGTATCGGAGACTCAAGGACGATGATGCTACTGTTTTTTTTTCTGATTTTGCCCAATAGTTTTATTTTCTGCTAGATTTTTGTCGTAGTCAAATAATCAGGTCTGCTTTAAGAAGTGACTGAAAACTCTGTTACTCACAAAGCCTGGGTTGTTAGAGGGGATAAAGCCAGGGAAACACTAAGGGCTTAGTGTCAGAAGCAGAATGCTTGGTTTCAGCTTGTGCCTAGACACACATGGACAGTGCTATGTCTGTTTTAATAATAGCAAAGCCAATTGTTAATATGCTTATTGTTAATGAAGAGCCACAATACCTGGGAGCAGATCCAGGTGAGCTTGAAAGCTCCCCAGATATGTGCAGCTTAATTCCTTTGCTTGAACTGAGTTGCTTGGATCCACTCTAGTGAATCCAGCCTCATGGATCCAAGGTATATGGATATTATTTTCTATTCTGTGCTGTGAATTTGTCCCAAATATTTTGTCCCACATGGTACAGAAGGACTGTGGCTGAGGCAGGAACTTGAACTTTGAGTCTTTCAAATCCCATCTCCTTGCTTGTATCCTTCCTTCTTGATCCATTCTTGCAGTAGGTGTTTATTTTCAAGGGAACCCAACAAAACTCTGCTGAACTTCACTTCCACCAGGCAGGTGGGAGTGATGGGCAGAAGTGCTCACTACCTTGAACTTCTCCTGTGTAAAATGTGGGCCAGGTTTTCAAACAAGCTGAATATGACCTGATTTGGTGCAGAACACTGGGCAGATAAAAACTGTTCTCAAGAAAGACTGATAGCTTGAGCTACAGGAATGATACAGGATGTGACTTAGTCTAATTAGAAGGGCAAATGAAATGAGAACTTCCTCCTCCCTGTACTCTGTCTGGTTAAGGACCATGCATCTGACCTTGGCTTTTCATCAGCTGAAGTTTCATTCAACAATTCTAAAACCACTTTCCAGGGGGGATTGTAGTATTAGACACAGAGGAGCCAGAATTGTTGGCCGTGATCAATAATCTGATTGTCAGTTTCTAGGTTTTCACAAAACATACATTGCATTATATGAAGCAAAACCAGAAGTAGATCTTTCTGTAGTACATGGGAGGGCTTTACAGGGAGCCTTCCTTCAAGCAGACACAGGCAGGAGGTATCTGGAAATCTGGAAGACATGAGAATGAAATGATGACTGATAGAGAAATAGAGACCACAGAAGACATCTGTAAGCCTAACCACATGAGAGACCCAGAGGCAACTTCAAAACCACTAGTACAGCCACTCTAGGACAGCTTCATTGAAACAGCGTGCTACAGAAATATCATTCAGGGCTTTGTATTGATACAGGATGATGACTGCAGTATGGGGAAAACAGCCCATCTGGACTGAATGAAGTGATAAACAGAGTGATTTTATTTGTTTGTGGCACTGCCAAGGCTCTAGAGCCAACTGTCCAAATTTCCATTGTTTTGATTCAATTCAATCTTGCTCCTGTCCCCTCTGCTCTCATGCTGCTACAAAATGGGTTTTAAGACAAGGAAGTCATGGGGAAAGATATGAAGTTCAAAAGAACTTTGATTTTGAGTATTTACTAGAGCAAAGGTGAAAAGCCTTGAAAATGTGAAGGGTGTTAAAATGTTTTGTGACTGTAATGATAGCTTGGCATCATTGTGCTGGAATGGAGATACTCCTCTCTTACCCACTTACATCGTTATAAGGTGTTTCATTGCAGCCCATGGAATTGGAAAAATAATTAATATAAAACCCCAGTGCATAACTGGCTTTAGGAAAGAAATTTAAAGCTTGGAGCATCCCCAAATTACTTCAATCATCAGGTAAACATTGTAAGATCTATGAGGTTGTTTACCTATCCAGGTAAACCACTCTGAGACTTTTGGAGGAGGGAAAAACCAGCACTCTTTCTGGCTTGCATCAATTCCCAAGAGCTCAGTGGGAAGAGTGGCAAGTGAAAGTGTTTGTTAAGTAGCAAATCTCTCTGCGATGTCATTCATTCCTCAGCGAGAAATAGCTAGGTGGAATGATTGTCTTTTGATGAATCTTTCAGTTTAGCCTTTATGGCCTCATCTCCAAACAACAGGGGAGCAACACCATACACTGCTGCACACCAATAGCATGTTCAGCTGAGGCTGGGGCATTCCCTGCATGAAAGGGAGGTCTCTGATAAACCCAGTGTGTCTGAACAGAGGACAGTGTCAGAGGCTGTGAACGTGGAGGATTTCACAAGAATATATATCTCGAAATACTTTCAAATAATGCCTCTCCCAAAGACGATGAAAGTCAGTGAAATATTTTCCATGATCTTTGTATATGTTAGATGAAATCCTCATAGAACAGGAGGGATGGCTGCAGGACAAAGTGCTGCTGGTGAAATATGGTCCCATTTTAGCTGGGATGAGAGACAGCCAGGATGTCTCCTCCAGCTCCATGGGCTTGGCAACAAGTCCCACAGCACTGCATCGTCTCAGTGAAATACTAATTGTCCATGATACCCTATACAGAACATCTGCTGGGCAGCCCTTTAGTATCACACAGTTACTAATAGGGACTACCTTGTAATTAAGGGATGGCTGCATGGAGCATGTAACTGGTCAGTAGTTTTCATAAACAGCCTGTCTCTTGGAAGAAGGCTACATAATGAACGAGTGTCAGTAGGTCCTGAGTTAGAAACAGATTTTGTCTTGCTGGGAAAAGTTATGTTTACCAATCATTCATTAGGTGTCCCAGATGGATGCCACCGGGCAGAAAGATGGGGAGGGAGATCACCACAGCTATATCCCAAGTCACCCTAAAAGAGCAGAAATATTAGCAAATAGTTATTATTTTTTATTACTTATTTTGATATATGGATGGGTATATTCTGGTGAAAAATGACATGCTCTCCCTTGTAAAAATGGTAATGATTTTTGCTGCCACTTTAAATTAGGCATCCTGCAGCTGGTACTTTTTGGACAGCTGGTGCGATAACCTCAACTGAGTAGTGCCTCATGACCTTCTCATCATGGTCAGTTGGCATATAAAACTTATCTGGTCATGAATAAAAGTTTTGATTTCCTTTCCAGCTAAACACTGGGGCTCCCTGCTGTTTTAAAATGCTTTCACCCCCTCATTTATATGGACACTTTTCAGCCCAGAGCAAACCACAAAATTAAAAGGAGAGACTTCTCCAGAGGATTAGAGCTGGGTTTATGAACCACAGTGCTTATTTGATGTGGATCATGGGTGAGACAGTGCAAAGGAAACTTCCACAATGTACGATTCAGAAAAAAAACAAACCTTGCGTTTGAATTTTTACACAATTCTAGCGTATCTTTTACTAATCTGCAGATCATTACAGGAAAAAAAAAAAGTGACAATTGGGGAACATGTGGGGTGAAGCAACCCAATGCACATGCTGCTGAGATGCAAGGTGGCAGCAGCTGGGGGGTACATGGGCTAATGCAGGAGTTCACTGGTTTTTCTTCTTCTCAGATTTTGCAGTCATGAATGACACCAGATGCTTTTTGTCTGTGCCTGTGGGTAGTCCCTTGCCCATCACAAGTGAGGAGATTGGGCCAACATGTAGACAGAACTCACAGTGAGCACAGTGGGCGTCAGGCCAGGTTTTTTTATGCTGGTTTGCAGGGGGAGGACACCAGGTTGGTGAGATGCCAGGTTGGTTAGATGTTGGTTAGATGACACCCTAATGAGCGAGGAGCCCTGGTATCTTTCCTAGGGTTCTCCTCTCGGCAGATAAGGCAGAAGTCATCTGATCATGGTGTAGCTCCTAGGCCACCTGCAGTTTCCTTTATACTCAAAGCAGAAGAAAATGTTTCTTCTAGGGCAAGGTGAAGTGGACACCTGAAATAATCATAAATGTCCATTCCTTTGCATCAAGCGCAAAGGCAGTCTGGAGCTGTTACAGCATGTATATACATTAATATTTTCCATGGCTAAAGTCAGGTGTGACAAACCCCTCTCTGGTGGCTCAGTCTGATAAAGAATGGAGGTAGCTGAAATTTAAACAGATATTTTGCCATGTTTATTTAAATGTGTTTTTTTCTTCTCTTCTCCTGGGAACCTGATCCCATATGCCTATTGACCCAAATAATTCCCACCTCAACAAGGCAGCTATATGCATCCATCAACTGGAGTCAAAGTAGTAAAATTAACCACAGGGTTGGCCCACTTTTACTTCTATTTGGCTACACTGGTTGTTGACAGACAATTTTGGGACTAAACAGACAGAAGAAAGAACAGTGCTTCTACAATGCTGTTCCCTCAGGCTGTGATGTCTCAGAAGCTTGGGTGTGCTTGGATGGCAGGAGAGAGCAGAGAAATGTGTCAGAAATGCCTTTCTACACCTTGGTCCTGCTTGCTTTACAAATACATGCCAGAACACAATGAATTGCTGTGCAGGACATGGTCCTGTGCATAGGTAGGTGGGTGCAGATATCATGAAGAGTCACCTGGGAGTCAAGGTGGTGTCTCATGTTGTCCCATGATAGAGTATGAAGGGTCTGAGGTGTGTTTGTTCAAGACAGGCAAAGCTAAACAGGTTTCCCTAGAAAATGCATTTTGTCTTAGCTCACTGTCCATTCTTGCAGTGGAGAGCCAGCTTCATGGACAATTCATAATAAATAGTGGATGTTACCACTTAGTCTGCCCCTCAATTTTTAGGCTGTTAAGATCACCTCCAAAAATGGTGCTAGGAGAGCTCCAGTATTACTAACGTGGCTGGGTCTACCAGATCCTTACAAAAGTCCCACTCTTTTTCATCCCCACAGCTGCTGTTTTCTCCATTTTACAAGTGGAAAATAGAGATTTATGACAATTGAGAATGAAAATAATTTATGTCCCAGTGACATGTACTGTGGCACAGGAAAAACCTGTGCTGGAATATAATGTTGACTGCAGGGGTTTAACACTCATGCCAATGCCCACCAAACTGCCAGTCTGTCGTCGGCTGTAAGAAAATGCTCAGTGAGTAAGAAATTCACTCTGCATGTCACCATAAAACATATTGGCCCCAGATGAGTGGAGCTTTGCTAAACCAGGCGTGTGCTCAACTCTTCGTCCTCATCCCTCCCTGCTGTGAGAGCAAGTGGAGGGCAGGGAAGGGAGTGGAGAGTCAGAGCTGGGGTGGGATGAGGCAAGGGAAAGCTCTCCAGGTTATTATTGTTCTAGTAATTAGAGCTATAGGAATTCCCATTATTCCCAGGATGCTTACACAGAAGCTGTTTGCGTTCTGCAAACCTCTCCAGGTACTCAGAGGGGATTTACCTAGTGCGAGGTAATTTGTAGCCCTGTTGTCTGTCTATTTACTTTGGGCCGTGCACACTCTAAATGGGAGTAAAAAATCTCAGGGATGGGGGGAGATGAAGGAGGAGGGATTCTTTGCCCTGATGAATTGAAGTGTTGTTTGAAAGAGGCAGACAGGATTCCCGATATTGCTTCGAGTTCGGAGGCCGCAGCCGGGAGGGGGAGGGGGGAAAGGACAAGTCCTTTAATGAAAAAGGGTTTGGTTCCCCCCCCCCCCCTTTTTTTTTTTTTCCTAGCAATTTTAATTATCACTAAAACCTCCAGCCCATTCAGGCTCCTGAGAATACAGTTGGGCTCTCAGCTGAGGTCTGCATTTATTAAAATCCACCCGTTAGGCTGGGAATGCAGGCTGGTTTCTGTAGTGGTGTCACCGCTGCTGTTACAGGTCTCCTGGTTCTCACATTACGCACCATGGACTCCACCACTCCGCATTAGCGAGGCCCAATTAAACCAAGCAGTTGATTAAACAAGCCAATCAGGGTAATTAGTTTAATCAGATTCCCTTGGTAGCCAGCACTGAACTGCTTGTAAAAGGCAGTTGAAGAATGAAGTGCACCTACTTAAGCTCCTATTTTATTTTATTTTTTTATGCCTGAGGTAATTAGAATTACCCATGGTGAGCTGAAAATCCAAAGGCCCAAATGGAGAGCGGGGAGGACGATTAATGAAGGCGATGATGTGTGAAGCAAACAGAAAGGAAGACAGGATGTGTGGTAAACAAATGGAGAGGAGGCAGCCCTCTGGAAAGGGGCACAATGAGCAGCCTCTCCGCCCTGCTCAATGGCTCTGTCTGAAGTGGCCGGAGACGCCAGGGCTTTTGGGGCAAAGAGGGGCATGTTCCTCCTCTCTCTATGGTGCCACCTCTGCCACCGAGCTTTGCACAGGAAGGCTGGGAGAAATGGGAGAATTTTTGCAGCTGGTTGCTGCCAGCGGGCATCCCACGCTGTCTGGCGGCTGCTTCTTTTTGATCCTTTTTGGTGCAGAACCTGAGCTCTGCTGTGAGAGGAAAACCCTGTGGGTTGGATGGGTTGGGTCCCTGGACCTTCTCCTCCTCCTCCCAGGAAGGCTGGGTGGAAGGATGGGATACCTGGCCACTCTACACTATGGGTCCATATTTCTGACGCTGTCTTTCTGCTCTGACAAGTGCTACATCTTACTGTTCAGCTTGTTAATTTTACCTGCCTGTCAGATGTCGCAATTACATAGAAAAAGCTGAAGCTGAGCATTTTTCAGTGTCTTTTATCTCACTAAAACAAATCCCAGATTTTTGACTTTATGTCCTTGCTCAAAATAAAAGTAAATTTCAGCTCAGTTTGTCAGCTGCCAGAGTCACCAGGGAAAGGACTCAGGAGATGGGAATTTTAGCTGTGCTCGTGCTGGAAATCTCCCTGTTTGTGGTCAGCTGGAGAGGGTGCATATGTAAGAGCAAAACTTCAGGATAACATGCAGTGATGCTACTCCACAACACCCTCCACTCCCTCCAGCTGTCTGGGACTTTGACTTTGAGTGCTTCTTATTTAATGGTGGTATATTCTTGAATACTCCTCAGTTATTTTTTTTTGCCATATCTAAATGGTTTTTAAGCTTGCTTTCAGCACTCACCGCTCCTGCAGCACAGAGGTCCACAACTGAACCACATTTGGGGCAAAGAGCTGTCTGTTGTAGCTTATTCTGAACTCAGCAAACCTAAGAGGTTTTTTTGTGCCCTTAATCCATGAAGAAAACCCCTTCTCTACCTCTGACTATTTTTGTCCATACTTCTGTTATGTCCTTTCTGATGTGGACAGACACAAACTGCTCACAGTATTCAAGGTGTGGGTGCTGTATGGATTTGTACAAATGAATATCATAATGATGCTTTCTCTTATGTTCTTACTCATTTTTCTGAATGGGACTATACTCTTGGCCTCAATAATCTACTGCAGCAATGAGTTTCACAAGCCAACTCAGCAGCATGGACATGCTGCTTATCTGTTATTACCCTCAGAAACTCAGAAATGGAACAAGAAGACCTTATACTGTTGTTCAAGGCTGTGGATGTTGCCATAACACATCCAAACCTGCTTACTCTGTCTGTTTACAGTCAGGTCATTGTGCTGCAGTCTGCTAAATTAGATCCAGCTGTCCCAAATGAAAAAGAAAAGAAAGAATATGGCAATATACCCTCAGCCTTGCTCTTCCCCTTGGTCTGAAGAAACCCCTGGGACCATCAATCTTGAATCTCTAACACTCTTCTAAATTGATACTTTTTTCATTTAAAACCCCATCCAATCTAATCTCACTCCACTTACAGCACCATACATTTATAAAGCTTTCCCACTATATTTAATGAGTGGCCAGGGCCTGCCAGCCCCAAAAGGTTATAGGGAAATTCTCTGAAATAGGTACTTTCTATTCTCCTAGCTCATTATTTGCTCACACAGTAATTTTCAGAACTACATCAAATATATTACCCAAAGATATTCTTGCAAAGCACTTACAGTAATTACTTTTACCTAATACACTGCAGTGTAGCGTTCAGAAGAGCTAATTTCCCCAGCAGTTCTTACCTATCAACAGAGAAAAACACCCAGGCATCACCAGGCTGACTGTTGGAGTCTGATAAAATTGAATAATTAAATGTATTGGCTTGTTCTACTGAGGAAGTGTTTTGGGTTGGGGCACTCTTTTAAAAACCTTTGTCCACTTATGCCCTTCTGGTTATTACTAGGAGAGAAGTGCTTGTAAAGGATTCTTGAAAGTCTTTTTTCTTTCTAAGAAGGAGACCCAACTTAAATGTGGCACAACCAGACAAATCTATCTTGCACGTTATGCCTGTCTCAGGCACATAAACTATGTCCATACTTCTCACAAAGCCATCAGTCAGTCCTTGACCTGAGACCAAGTGGCATGGGCAGCCCACCATGGTGTGTTTTATGGCATGGAACATTAATGGGATTGGTGGTGAACACACAGTGAAGTGGCAGGGAACATTTAAAGTTGCAAAGCCTGCTGAGGTAGGTTTGCAGGACCGTGAAGAAGAAAGAAAGACAAATCTGAGGCATCAGATCAGTGCCGGTAGAGATCCATTCCCAGAACTATGCCTTGTTTTGATTTCAGAGGGACCTGGCTGAAGCAGTCTAAATCAGACAGGGAGAAAGATAATGACAAGGCAAGACTTCACAGACATCTGTTTATCAATGTGGATGAACCCAGACAAGATGCTGAAGGCATAGGATAGAATGTAGGTTATGTAGGAAGACATAAAAATAGGTCACAAGTGAAAGGAAAATGCTTTTCCACTGAAAGTGATTTACTCTGACCAGGTAGATCTCATCTCTGGATCTTTGAATGTATCCAAAGGTTGTTAATTTTTTTAATGAGCTGGGAAAGTAGAGGGCACCAGTAACACCAAGAAAACAGATGACTTCATTAAGAGTTGGCTGAGTTGATGTTTTTTTTTCCCCCAGGAGGTCAATAGATTTCATTAGGAAGCAGGAAATGGCTCAGAGACCAGCTACAAACTTTTAATTCCAGGTTGAGGTGGAAAGGACCAAGAATGACTGGTGGAATTGGGGACACAGCCACAAAAGACCATGAGACGTGGCTGCGAGTGAGGATCACAGGCGATCACAGATGACCAAGTTCAGACAGAAGTAATGTCCCTACAGCCTCAGCCCCACCATTTAAATCATGTAAGTGTACAGCTTTTACAGGAGGAATGTCCTGGCAAAGCAGGTCTACAAGCAGGAACTCCTGTGGAGAGGTCTTGCAGACTCCCCAGTTCTTAGACCATTTAAGGTGTTTTGCATGTATCTTTCCACATGTAGGTGGTATTTGAGTAAAGTTTTTTGAACTGACCTTTTAAACTTCTCAGTGTTCGTGTGTGTTTGGCACTAGGGTTTTCCCTCTGGCGGTTATAGAAATGGTGTTCACAAAACCTCAGAAATTTGAATCCAAATCCTAATTCCTTGAACTGTCTCAGCCTAGGTTTTGGTTCTGTGTTTGAAACAAATTTTAAGTCTCAACGCTCCCTTTGAAAAGACATGCAAAATCCTCCATCCCTGGAACAATGACAAGGGACCGGGAACATCTGCACTGGAATGGCCGTAGCAGGCTTGCTGTACAGTAACGTGTGTTGGCTTTACAAATTCCCATTAATCCCACCACGGTGCTGGATTTTGCCTATGCAGCAACGCTAGCGAGCCACTCCTGACCTCGTCCTTGTAATGCACAATGTAGACGAGATATCTGTGATGCTGAGAGAATGAAACGCTTCAGTTTTACATGAAAAAAGGGTATTCAGGCTTCTAGGCCCAGGAGTACAAATTATTAATCACTCCTCACAAGGAATCTGCAGATGGATGTTTAGCACTATTCACCACGACATAACTGCAAATCAATTAGTTCATTTTGTCCTACCCTGAGGCTGTCTGGCAGACAATAGCAATGTCTTGTGCAAACGCTTTTATAAAGAAGACACAGGGGGAAGGAACCACAAAGGCCATTGGTTCTAACGAGCAATTAGGAAAGTGTGCAGGGCTCGCTTTCTTTTTTTTTCCTTCTTCCCCCTTTCTTTCTTCAATTCATTCTGAGGCTCTAATTCTGAAAATGATGCTTTTCTTCCCAACTTCCTGTTTGTCAAATGAAGTGCTAATCAGCAGCTTACAGCTCTCTAGCCAGCAAGGGGAGGATGAGGTAAGAAGGAGTTGGGAAAAGTGGAGAGCCAGGGAACAATGTGGGGGAAACAATGCTCACTTATGCTCTTCAGGCTTTCTGGGTGATGAGGGCTACATGTAACTCCCAGGAAAAACAACCTGTGCTAAACCACTTGGTCGTGATGCTCAGAAGAAGGAAGCCCGTTGCTCCAGGGAAGGCAGTGAGTGCTACCCAAGTGAGTCTGGTCCCCCACTGATATGCCTGACATGCTTTCCCTTGGTCCCTGTGCAAGCAGTTGGAAAAGGGAGAAACACCAGTCCAGACTGGGATGAACCCATCTGCCCTCTGCGGGGGATGAATCCCCTTCCAGCACTGACAGATAGGCCAGGTAAAAGACATGCCTTGTTGCATTCCTAAATTTAGGAGAGGCGAAGCCAGGATTGACCAAGATACATTCACCTACAACTTTACCTGGGAGGTGATCATTAAGAAGGACACTGAGATGTCTCCACTGAGGACATGTCTTGCTTCTCTGTTAAAGACAGATGCAGAGCAAATAGAGTACCATGCCAAAGATTTGCTTTTAAACTTTTGTAAGAATGTCAGATTTACCAGTGAATTAAAAGCAGAACTCCTGATGGAGAGAAGCCATCTGAAGTATATGCCCTGCCCAGGAGAGGAGCTTTTAGGATTCCCTTCCCTTTGCCTTTAAAGTCCCTCTCTATCATGGTGTGCTCCCAACAGCAGACCACAATGCCTCTGGGGGCAAACCTTCCTTATTTCCCATGCCCTTGCTTCTCTGACCTCTTACATTTCATCTGCATGTGATGTGAATTTCAGGAACTGTCAAGGTCAGTGGCAGCTTGTAGAGCCTAATAAAGTGGGACTGAACCTTGATTGGGACATTGAGGTGTTATTGCAATATAAATCTCCAGAATAGTGACTAGGAATTACTGATATACTCTGGGTGCCCAGAGACTGGCTGAGATGGAGTTCCCTTGCAGTGCATACCTGGGGGATCCCTAGGCACAATCTCACCCCTAAGCATTGCACCGTGCTGAACTGGGGGCTAAAGACTACAAACTGTCTGGCAGTCCTCTTTGCTCTGCTCAGACTAGAGATTGCTGATTCCTGCAGTCAGATATCCACAAGCACTATGTCATACAAAAGTTGCGTATTTACTTGTGGGCTGTCAATCATATTTTTCTTCTTGATTTCTATAAGCTGTCATACGGGTGATGATTGGGATTTTTGGCACACAAGCAGTTAAACCCATGCAAATAGTATTTGCATGAAGTTTGAGCAATATATGCAGCCATCTGGAAGGTCCGTTCCAGACCAATCCCTGCTGGCATCACATTGCTCTGAATGTATATGTGCTCTCCATGTGGCTGTCTAGTTAGTAGGACTGGTTATTTGAATTGTGATTTCTGGACAGGTGTCTTAGTACCACCTTTGCTTTTTCTTCTTTTTTTTTTTTTGCTTGCTGCTGCTTGAACTTTGTTGCTTGTCAAATGACTGCCTGGTGGCTTGTAGGAAATTTGTAGGAAACTTCAATGTCACTCTTGTAGAAATGCCTTCTCTGCAAAATCTGCTCTCACTCATTAGTAAGAAGGCAGGTACCAAACTGTGCATTGGTACTTAAGCCTCTTGGAGTAGAGATGAAGAATGTTTTGAGCCAGAAATTAAAAAAAAAAAAAAAAAAGGAAAGTATCTGAGAAGAGTTTGAGATTCACTAAAAATGGTAGATAATTTTGAAAGAATCAGCTAACCTTATTTTTAAAAAAGGTGAAAAAAGCCTAGACAGACAGTTTTAGGAGCTTTTCCAATTTCCAGATAAGCTAATAAGACTACCTGATGTGAGAAGGGATGATCGCGTTCACCTGTACTTGCTAAATCTTGTTGCTTCCCTCACCTGATGCCAGTACTCATTTGATGTTGTTGTACTCTACACCCCAAAAATACTAACCCTACTGAAGCTTCACCACCAGTAGGGTGCACCTTGGGGCAGGTGCAAACAAGCAGCAAGGGTTAAGCTGGAATAGAGCCTTCCCTATTGGTGACATCTTGTAGCTGAACATAACTTTGGCTCCTTTGAGAAAAACTTTTTTTTTCATTTTTACCTATCTGCAAAAATCTGTGTGAAAAAAAACCCCTCACCTAAATCACTTTTGAAGTGCTTCTGTAGTAAGCCCATAGACCCGGGTAGTTCATGTCCTCTGTCCCCTGGGCATGTGAATACTCTGAAATGTTTCAGCATTTTATTCAAAGTAGCCAGAAGACCTTTGGCACAGCAAGATCTTAAACAATGCACTTCTAAATCTTGGGATTGGTCCACAAACCACCCATCATCCTTTTTCCCTGTCAAACTCTTATCATTCACAAACTCAGGAGATCTAGAGAGAAATTAAACAGTGCAGGAATGAAAGAATGCTCACTAAATCTCTTCTGAATTTCACTCATTTCTTCAACTTTGTCAGAAAAGGTTTGCTGAAATGATAGAATGGAGGATTCCACCTTTAATTTGCCACTGGTTAAACACTATGTTGCTTTTAACAGGTGAGTGTTCATTTCCATTCATAATATTTTAAGAGATAGACAGGAGTTACCTAGGCAGAAGAAGACCCTTTACCTGAGTTTGATTTGAAAGCCACTGAAGTCATACACCCTTCACCTAACTTAACCACACTTTGCATCAGGTTTGAGCAGATACAGGTTCAAATCAGAGTAGTAACAGATCCTGCTTTCTTGTCATCAACAACCTGACTACAACCACAGTCTGAAATCAAGCAAGAGAGGACTTTTTTTTTGTATGGCTCACCTGCAGATATCCCCTTGGGAGTCTGTCACCTTTCTGGAGACCAGGGATCTGGTCATTCAGTGTGTAGTGCTGTGAACAAGCAGAGAGGTACAGAAAGCAAACCCCCTACCACATGCAGGGTTTTTACTTCTACAGGTGAGAAATTAAGGCCGGTCATGACATCTATTGCCCCAGCAGCTGTTGGTTCAACCAGATTAAGGTGTGCCATGGAAGGGGTTGAGTTTCTGCTAGGCTTTGTCAGAACCAGAGCATGCTCCCCATAGAGCTGCACTTGCCAGGAAGGTTTCAGCCCTGTCCAGTGTCCTCAGTGGCTGGTTCAGGAGGGTGCCTGGCACCCTGAGCCTCCCAGATCTGGGAATTACAGAGGCAGGGTGCTCCTTAGCCCCCCAGCTAGACAGACCCAGGCCAGCCTGTCAGGTGCCAGCAACTTTGTCTGAAGAAGAAATGGTCTCTGGCCCCAGTTAGACTTGCTCAGGTTGTCCCTGAACTGAGAATTGCCACAGGGTTAAGCAGAGAAAAGTTAGTCCATGTGGAGAATTTCAGAAAGTCTCATTTTCGTCCCACATCTGAATAAAAAAAAAAAACCACAACAACTTTGGAAAAAAAAGACAGCTTTTGAAATCATGAATCAGATTTCTCTCTCAGCGCAAATAAACAAATTACACACAAAGAAGGAAGGGAAACACTATAAGAAAAGGAAGGGGCAAAGAAAAAAAGATGAGGGAAGTCAAATAAATGAGGCTTTCTCCAGTCCCTAGTAATCACAATCCAGTTCCATCCAGAAATCTGTGAACCTTCTTGGAGAATTGCTCCAGAAACCACATCTATTTGGCCAGACCAGAGCTGGATGCAGTGCACAGGAGTCTCTGGTGGAGTGTGCACTGGCTCTTCTTTCCTTTGGAAGGAGTCCATGGCATCCATACATCCTTGAGGTTCTCCATCTCAGTGAACGTCTACTAGACTTCCCGTCCTCCTGGATGTGGCCAAAACTTGGGGCTCATTCCCTCATTCCCCTGTGAGAGAACAAGGTAGGGAGGTGTGAAGGAAGTCTGCCAGCATCAGGGAGAATGACCATGTCTCCTTTTACCACCCCTAGCAGCTCTGATAACCCTGCACCTTCTGCTTGCCTGCAGCAACCTGCTGCCTCTCTGATCAGGCTTGTTTCTCCAGAGTCTCCCTGTTGGCAAATGGCTTGTATTCAGGCACAGCCAGTATTAGTTAATCAGCACGTTTAATACATTAGCATGCACTTATTTATCTGCATCCACTGAGCTTTGTAAACTGCAACTCTCGTAGCTCAGGCTGGAAAATTAGTTTCACAGCTGCAGAGAGTAGCTGTTCATTTATTTACAGTCCTTGGAGACCTTGCTGGATGCAATGGCACAAAACAAAATGAGGCCTCTAATCCAAAAGCCAGGAAGCTCAAGCACCTGTAGAAACAGTTTGCATTCCAAGGGGCAAATTATCTCTAATCTTGTTAAATGACTGCACTGTGAAACAATCGCAAAACGTTTTCTTCGATGGCCCACAACCAAACACGAGGGGTCCATTACGGCTCGGTGTGAGGGAGAGCCAGTAATCCTTACAGGAGGACACAGCTGATCGCAAAACAAGAGCCGCAGTCAAAAATAAAGAACAAACGAAATAATGCTTGAACTGTTCAAGAACGGATGCTTCCAATTTTCTAAATTACAATAGCAACTTGTTGCCAGGCAATTACAGTGTTTCATCTGTTTTTTCCTGCTTTGCCCCACACCTCATTTGTTTTTCTTCAGCAGATGCTGTTTCTGAACTTTGTCAGTCAGGTCCCTTTCTCCACCCTCTGCAATTTACAGCTGATAATGAGCCACCAGCCAGACACAGCCACCAAAAAAAAAAAAAAAAAAAAAAATTAAAAAGAGGAAAGGTGATATGTTTTTGTGCTTGTTCTCACTCTGACAGAAGCACTTTTGCCAGTCATTACAAATCACTGCTTTTTTAAGCAGGCTGCTGGATATTTTTTCTCACTGTCCAGGACACATGCTGCACATAATTTTGACAAACTACCTATAACTATTCACTGCACCAGTAAAAAAAAAAGAGAATTAAAAAATAGTAATTATGCTTTATGAAACTCCAATGATAGTTGAAGTCTGAAATCTACAGATTGAAAGAAGTGCTTAATTCAAACAGGGGTCACAGGAGTGCTGGAGCCAGACTCTCTGCATGTATGCTGTTTTGTGTGAGGATGGACTTGGTTTTGTGATGAGCAGACAGCATGGATAGTTCATTACTGATAGAGTAAATTCAGATCTAGAAAAGGTTCACTGATGAGTATCCGGCCTGGGTGATGGGGAGTGGCACTGGGGACACTCTGCCAGGTTATACCCAAGCCCAGCACCCCACCCTTTAGTGGGGTCTCAACCAGTCCATAGCTCAGCTGTGGCATAGCACTGAAATCAGAAAATCAGATTTTAAAACGCATTTCCCCTCCATGGAGCACACCCATTGACCACTCAGTATAGTAGGGACAGAGGACATGGACCCACAGTGAGAAAGGTAGCAGTTGCACATCTCCCTCTGGACTGCCCCACTGGGCAGATGGCAAGTTTTGGGCATGGCACCTTCTTCCACTTTGCTATAGTCTTCAGCATCATTTTAAGGGAGTGTCCACACCTCAAAAACATGTTGTAGGAACTCATGCTGTGATGACTTACTGCTTCACTGGAGAAGAGGTACCGCAAGCCAGTAGTACCTCATTTCTGAGCAGGGCCACATTGTCTGGAAGAGTACATCAGTGACAGTAACACTGTACTAAAGCTGTATTGGAGAGTTATTCACTTTCTTCCTGAATAAGACAGCATTTTTCTCCCCTGTCTCCACACTGAACAACATCTCAGAAGTCCCATTAGTGGTACATCTATGACCTTAGGCAGGGTACACAGGGAGATCTGCAAGTGTAGGTAGACATAACTTCTACAACTCTTCATCTCTGTCTGCTATTTTTCTAGCTGCTGAAAGATCTAGCTTCAAGGACAGGTTTCTTTTGCTTTTGAGTCATTGCTCTTCCAATGTTCCTGAAGTGGAGGAACACTGGGAGTAGTTTCTGAGAAATTATGAGCTATATGAGGTTAATAATGTTCATGTCTCTTGGAACTGGCTTGGCTGAGCTGGTAGAAATTAGACCAATGAAGCTTTATTGATGTGCATCAGCTGGAGTTTGAATAAAAGAGCAACCAGAATTTACATACTCATAGTATGAGACTCCAAATTAATGATGAGTGAGTTACATGTAGGACCTTCTTGGCCATCTGGTGGGTGCTGGAATTGCCAGCAAGGTGGGGGCATGAAGCAGAGAAGCTGGGCAGAGGAAGGGTACAAGGAAAGGAAGAGGTTACCTCCAACACATCTGCTCTGCAGAGCTTGAATTCACTTTCCATTTTCAAACAGGCTAAATTTGCACACACCCATTGCACACAGCTGACTGTACTTTAAGCTTATCCTCACTTTAAGTGGAATAATGAGGTAGATTTTAACCCCATATGGCCACAGAGGCTCTGGTTAGTTCCTGGATCCCTTATCTCCAGCTCTGGGACTTTACTTTTATGGAAGAGAGATATTTATGTACAAAGTTCAAGAAGGGATTAAATCATCTTTAGAAGCATAGCTAGGGCAAACAACAGGCAGACAACAGCCTGTTAAACCCAGACTTCTGCCTCTCCACAGTTTCCCAGAGCCTTCAGACTGGCCCTGTGGTTCCTTCTACTTTTTCCTCTTCTTTTCTGCCTCTTTTCATGTTACTCCCCATTTTCTTAAAGCATCTGAGAGCTAATAGATCACTTCAAATTGAATGCAATTGCTCCCCAGCAGCGAGATGTTGTGTTTCCTCTGCACCGCATCTATGCACTGTTCCACTAGATAAACAGCACCAAATGTCATCTGAGAATCACATCCTGCTTTCATTCTCTCCCCTCGCATTTGAGGCTCTAGCTTTGTGTGGGAGTGATTCACTTTCTCATTGAATGCAGAGTGAAAGCCCATTTTCAGCACTCTCCCAACACCCATGCACAACCAGCTATTCATTTCCAATGATCATTTGTATTTCTTTTGGAAGACCTTAAACACCACAGGGGATAAAAGGAAAACCATTCAAGTGAAAATAAGACTGGCAAAGTTAATATATTGTCCTGCTGTCAGTGCTTAGCTGAAGACAAATACATATTAATACTTTTTTTGGCCTGTTTTTGTAAAATAGGTGGGATTTGTATGTGCTGTGTGGGTGTGTTTGCTGTTTTTCCTAAATAACTATTCTGCCACGTAGCCTATTTTAACTAATTTTTTGAGGATCTCAGAGATATTAAGTGCCTGCAAGTTTTTGGAAAACAGATGCTTGAGGAGACAGCAGTGACAGCAGAAGAGCCAGTGTGAGTAGAGCCCCCATTAAACACTAGAAACTCTGCAGAATAACTTGTCCTACAGACACCAAAACTAAAACCCAGGTTTAGGCCACCTAGAGACAAGATCTCTGCTGTTGAGAGGAAGCTTTTCTAATAACACCATAACTGTGGATCCAACCCAGGCCCTAAGGTATGACCAGTATGTTACTTTGCCTCTCAAGCTACATAGGTGAAACCAGATTATAATTCCAAAAGGCACAGTGTGATCCCTGGTTCCTTCAATTATCAGGAGGAGGAAATCATAGAATCATAGAATGGTAGAGGTTAGAAGGGACCTCCAGAAATCAAGTCCAACCCCCCTGCCAGTGCAGGAACACCCAGGGCAGGCCACACAGGAACAGATCCAGGCGGGTTTTAAAAGTCTCTAGAGAAGGAGACTCCACAGCCTCTCTGGGCAGCCTGTTCCAGTGCTCTGTCACCCTCACAGGAAATAAGTTTTTCCTCATGTTGAGGTGGAACTTCCTGTCTTCCAGCTTGTGACCATTTCCTCTTGTCCTATCACAGGGCACAACTGAAGAGAGACTGGCCCCTTCTACTTGACACCCACCCTTCAGGTATTTGTAAACATTAATAACATTTCCTCTCGGTCTTATCTTCTCCAGGCTAAACAGCCCCAGGGCTCTCAGCCTTTCCTCACAAGAGATGATCCAGTCCCTTAATCATCTTTGTAGCCTCTGTTGGACTCTCTCTAGTATTTCTCTGTCTCTCTTGAACTGAGAAGCCCAGAACTGGACACAATACTCCACATGTGGTCTCACTAGGGCAGAGTAGAAGGAGAGGAGAACCTGACCTTCACCAGTTATTCTCATATGGCAGACATATTGGAGGAGAAACAAAGGCTTCTCGTGCTCCTTGTCCATGCACATAATGTAGGACAAGGTTGCTTATTCACGCAGGAACTGTTGGCCAGCCTTTAGTAGATTCTAAGCTATATTTTTTGTCAGATCTAGGTAAAGGGATATGATATATCACATTGATTACATCAGCTCAGGAGGAGGGACATGATATTAAATGCAAAATGCCAGGTGATGTTATCGTGCCCTGCAGTACTTTTGTCATATGATAAGAACTATAAGCTCGGGGGTTTTAATAGAAAGCTCAACATGTCTGTGCTTTCTTCTTTAATAATAGGTCAATGTAGCAGAAATAGGAGTGACCCAAAGACATGGTGAGATCAGTGAGTTCAGGAGACACTGATGTATCTTAGTTTAGAAATATTGGAACACTTCTGCATGGTATTTGTCTTCCTCAAAGAAGAGGAGGTAGGAAATCTAGGGGTGTCATTGAAGATAGCAGTGGAGTTCAGCAGGGAAACTGAAGGTTTGCAGGAAATCCATGGTGCTTGCATGGACAGCTCTGGTCTTGCAAACATCTGCTGGACAAGGCACCTTGAAAGGTAAACTACTGGTTAATTGGAGAGACTTGGTGAGTTATGTATAAGAAGTAAGGTAGAGTAAAAGACTAGCAGAGGAGCAACATTGCACAAAGGGGAGAAGAAACCATCAGAACCACCAGAAAATGGAAGAACAAGTAGTTTAACAAGAAATGAAGACCGAATTGAGCTATCCAGGGACCAAAGAATCTACAAAAAGGCAAGAGGGTAAAACACATGGGAGAAAGGATAGATTGGTATGCACTCATCCATGAGGAAGAGCACTGTTGATACATACCAGTCCCAGCAAGGCAGGAGACAGGATGGTCCTCGCCAAGAAGAGCAGATTGACATGTCATTGAGAAGGGTCCAGAAGAGAGTGGGGAGTACAACATGGTTTGGGAAGGTAAAGTGAGCCCCCAGAGGATGTGAGGAGGAATCAAGGATATTTATGCCCACTTGGGAGAGACATTCAAAGAAATTACTCTTGGATGAGTCTTTCAGCCTTTGGTAAAGGTAAGGGAAGTCATTATACATAGGCCAGCAAGTACCTCAAATATTCATCAGGACCAGTGGTTTTGAGACAGCTACTTATGGTGAATTAGTAATGAAAAAGAGATTAATCAAACTGATTTCACCTCAGTAAAGAGAGAGGTATTGGAGGATTAAAACTAAAATGTGTGAAGCTCTCATGCAAAACTGAAAATGAGAAATTGAAAATGAGAAATGAGGGAGTGAGCTTGGGAGTCATCTGTGTGATCCTTACACCTGAATTCAGCACAGAGGAAGAGGAGACTCAGTGTATAAGGGAAAAAATGGTGTGTGCTGAGATGTGAGACAGTAGAATGGATTCTGTGGAAAGAAAAAATTATTTCTGTAAGCAATAATAAAATAGGCAATTTGATAATAAGTAGATTTTGTCTAATGCAGGTGGAAAAAATTATATTGGCATTTGTCTACTGATTAAAGAGGTATTAGCAATAAAATGGAGGAACTTGGACTGCCAAAGCAGGATGTAAGACAAGATATTATAAGGATAACAGAAATATGGTAGAATAGCAACGTATCTGGAACACGAGAGATAGACATTGGTCAGGAGAGATAGAAACAAAGATTAGAGGGAGAAGTAGTGTTGTGTGGTAACAGTAGGAGAGATTACGAAGAAATAAGAACTGGCTGCATGGGCAGAGCAAAACACATTTGAGTCGAAGTGAGGGAGGGTAAGCTGGCTAAAGACATTCAAGCTGAGTCATACTGACAATCTCTTACAAGTTCCCTGGCTGGACTGTAGGCTAAAGATTTCTTTCTTATATACATATGTATGTGTGTGTATATATATATAGTGTGTGTGTGTATATATATTTATAGAGAGAGAGAGAGCGCATTGTATACACAAGTGAGAATTGTATCATTATGGGAAGCATTAATACCGGACATACGTACTGGAAAATAAATGCTACCATGAAAGGCCCATGCAGTTCTGAGTGTGGGGTGACCCATTCACTAATAAGTTCTAGAACAAATACAAGATGATGAGATTCTAGATTTCATTTTTTTATATAGTGAGAAAAGAATTACTCTGGCTCTGTAATCGTGAGATGAATTCATGTAAATGAAATTAAAGTTTTAAAAAAAGGATCTGTAACTGAGGTTCAATGGTGCAAATTTAAATAAATTAGTGAATTAAATGTAAAACCAGTGGGGTTGAAGAGATCCAGGGCTGTTGTGTGGAGATGTGCACGATACTTTTCAGGCAAGGGTGGGAAAAACCCCTTTGTTCTTGTACCCTGCTCAGGCTAGGGACCAATATTGTAGAAGAAGGATCCAGACTGAACGAAGTGCAAGATTCACTTCAAACAGGCTGTTTGGCGCAGGCAGAGTGAAAGGTTACAAGGGCTGAAAAACAGACCTGACCAGCAAAAGAAGCCACATCTTAGAGGTCAGAAAGCATAAAAGGTCTGTGAGAACTGTCAGCTGACAAGCTGAGTTAAACCTCGCAAAGGAAATTAAAATCGAAACCAGAAAGTTTTTCAGCTAGAGGAATAGGACAGAACAACTCAACGAGAGCAAAGGGATTAAAAATATGGCACCAAAACTGAACAAATGCTTTGCCTCAGGGTGCAGTTCAGTGAGATGGGGCAAGATGGCTTAAGGGATTACTTATCTCTGCCAGCAAGCAGAGGCTCTGTTATGCTTTCCCATCTCCTCCTCAGTCAGGAGGCCTCAGTCCATGTCTTGTGTCATCTCCTTAACCCATCAGTAGCCTACCCTAGCAAAGCATGTGACTAGTTTTTCTGTCATTTTAGCAAGTTGATTTGGCTCAGGAAACTGCTCCACATGTACCCAGGTTGACACCAGCAATAAGTGGGAGCATGAGGAGATGAGGGAGGAGAGAGGCAGGTTTTTCCCCCTTGCAGCCTGTGCAGTGTTAGCTATTAGGCTCAGCTGCTCATGACAGCACCACCTTCATTTTTATTGAGGATATTGCAAATGCAAGTGAAAGCAAATGAGGATGAGGCTATAGAAATGGGAACGACCATATAGGAGGAAGGGAGACTTTGGGACAGATAGTCTCTGTCCCCAAATTCTGGAAGAAAAAGGATGTGAATTGGCTAGTCCAGTAGCAATGATGCATTCATTCAGTCATGGGTAGCTCATGTAACTGGAAAATAGGATTTGGGCTCCATGGTTAAATAAGAAAAGCAGGGAGAGGACAAGATGTTCTGGGCAACTACAGAGCCATTAGTTTGACCTCAAAGTTACACAAGGCTTTATAATAATTTTTTGAAGGAAGGCAAACAGAAAACATGGAAGTTAATAGAAAATAGCATAAAAGACGACCAGTTTATCACAAGTATGTTGTATCCTTTTTATCTACTGTGTGAGTTGATCTTCTTTATTCAGCCCTAACACAGAAGCCAGGAATTGGCTGGTTTTCTTCCGTCAGGATTGTTTTATTCATTGGCCATTCACAAAAAAAAAAAAAAAGAAGAAAAAAAAATCCTATTTCAATAGCCTAGGGAAATGGATGTTCAGCAACATTCACTGTAGCTCATTGGGTTTCTAAGGGCCATACAAGCAGTGGGTACAACAAAGCGATATAGCTCGGCAGTGGTATGGTAGTGCTGCGTGTGTCCTGTCAATATGCCTTGCAGCAGGATGCCTGCAAACTCTCGCAGAGCAAAAACCCTGTCCTATCACTGCTGTGGCTTTCAAAATGTTCTTCAAAATACAGCAGAGCCCTCCAAATAACATCTATAATTAGGTGTTCTTCCTCGGGCTCCCCTTGGTTCTTTATTGCTATTTTTGAAGGGTTTTGCTCAGGAAGGTCTTTATACTCTGCAGGCACTGCTGAATTGGAATGGGAAGCAGGGTTTCTTCTCATTGTAAGGTAGGCAGGGCTGCCTTCCAGTTTCCCAGCTGCAGAGATTTATAGCCACTACCAGATTCACTAGGTGGCCAAGGTTTTATAACCCAATTGAACAGAATAAAACAATTTAGACTGAAGGCAATGAGATGCAGGACTCAATGATTTCAGGAACTTGATGTATTACTGTGATCATGCAAGTTGCAAATTGTATATATATGTATATTTGACAGATAGTTTTCAAAAACAATGTAATTATTTTGAATGATTTAATTAGGGTTGACGTGCTTGCAAAGCATCCCTGGGAAAGAAACAGAAAACCTTGAAGTGTATGGAAGATTTTCAATCTGTTAAATCCTGCTCTGTAGAGAGGGGTTTGGTATCCTTTCCAAGGCTTCAAACTCTCTTGAATACAAATTCCCTTTGAGCATCTCCTGGGTTAGGCTCATCCAGTCCATTACTGGCCTGGCTGAGGCACAATATAGCAAAATGACAGTGGCATGGCAGAAGGTTATCTACCTTTGACATCCTTGGACAAACATCAAAGAGACCAATGTGCTCAGGATGGTTGGCTACTCGAGCAGCAAATGGGAAGAAAAAATAGGACACCTGAACAAGTCTCTTCCATTGGGAGAGCTTGAGGTAAAAGGACTGAAGAAGCCACTTTTCTGAAGTCAGAGATCAGTACTTTTCCTAATAGCAGAAATGAAGCTGACCTCTAGTTCAGGGTAATGGTGGACTTGTGGAACTTGCAAAAAGCTGAAGGGGGATGCATTTATATTCTGCACAGTGTCAGATATGCCTCCCTGACCATCAAATAGGGCAAACCATCTGAAGGAGTTTTGTGTTCAGACAAGTAAGATGAGCCTGTATTCATTCTCTTACTTGAGCTACAAAAGTATTCAGAGCTAATTTGGGTCTAAATCCCAAAACCAGCTTGCTGCAATCTTATCTGCACTCACAAGATGTGAATTTTCAGGGATGTTCCAGATTTTTTGTTGCTAATGCTTCTTCTGCCTGCTTGATGGACTTTCTGGAAATAATGGGCTGTATAAGCTCTGATAACCTTGCATTTCAGAAATCTGTGTTTCTCATTGTACTAAATATTTTCAGGTTTCAATTTTCCTGTGAATCAGACTCTACGGAAGGCTTGTGGGATGCTCTCAGTAAAATCAAAAGCATCCAGGGTCTGCTTTTCAGGCTGTTTTACTATGGAAATGGGCACCACCCTCCGAGTCCTGTTGCCTTCATACGATGGACATTTCTATGGTATACTTTGAGTTTCTGTCCTGCCAACCTGTGTTGAGAACTGTCTGTGCATGTCCTTTTGCTACAGGAATGGAGATAGTTGGAGCGGCTGTGAATGTTCATTGTAGAAGTAAAAACTCTGACTCCCAACCAGCTTGCTACTGCAAAGTCATTAGTAAAAGGGGAAAGGGAGGAATCTGGTGTCTGAGAGCAATTGAATAGAAATGAAGATGAAAATTAAAGATCAAAAGATATGAATGACAAGGAAATATCTCAACAGGAGCTTTATCTCCAAGACCGGGATGTCTTTCAGGATAAAAATGGCTGCTAATGAATTCTCTCCATATAACCAAACATGTTGGCTGCTCCCACCCGGACTCCCACAGCTTATGCTTCCCTGCAGTTTTCATTTGCTTTATTGCTTTCAGATGCTGTTTGATATTAGTTCCTCTGGTAGCTGTGTCATTGCCACCAGCACTGGGGGAATGTGTCTTCAGCTGACTGGGCTGCGAGGCGTCAGCCTTGCCTCTCTGGGGACTGTCTGACACTAAGGCAGAGCTGCCTAACTGCAGCCAGATAATTAAAACCAATTGATGCTATTAAACAAACACAAGCACCGACAGCTCCAAGTATATACTCATACAGCAGAGTGTACCCAGGAGTTGGGAGAGGAGGTTAGTGGAGCAACTGGCGGGAATAACACCTACAAGGAGAGGTTTTGCTGTTGTGAGCACTGCTCCTCCTGGGCCTTTTAGATCTGTCCCTTTGATTTAGTGGTACAAGTTAGCTAAAACTCTGCATATCTTTTCCTTCTGGTTTGAAACACTCCTCCACATTCATTCTGCTCTTGCCCAAGCTCCTTAGAAATCTTTCCAGGGAAAACAATCCTGGATTTATTTACAGGACATCATTATTTATTTAAAGCAACCCTTTTGGGGAGAAGGCAAAGGGAGATCTGAGCTCTCCAGTGAGGACCTCAAAATGAGCTCTGTGCTTTCAAGGTAAGGGCATTTTAATTGAAGGGTTTACAGGGGAAGAGGAATGTGGACATGGGGTGGGAGCATGTTTCCCTCGATGATTTCCGTGTGCTGTGTTTCTGTAGTGAAAAATCCAGGAACACCCCCCACAGAACTCTGAGCAAACTTGCTCTTGTTGGCAATGCTCCTGCCTTGAAAGCAAAGCCAGGTAAATACTTATTTATTTATTTATTTATTTATTTAAAATTTTGCTCTCCAGAGTTACCTCAGATTATTTATTTTGTTTTCAAATCCCCCTACACACACATGTGAACTCTTGCTTTTATTTCTACCTTAGCTGAGAAATGCCAATGAATTAAAATGAGACATTTTGATGTCCTGGGATATCCAATGGGAAGAGTTTTATACGGAGCAATTTAAGGCTTATGTAGAGTGAAATAAGAGGAGACAGAGGAAAAAAGTGTGATACCTATTTCTGTTGCCTCCTCCCCACCTTTTTTCTTTTGTAGTTATTTATTGAGAGAACTTAATAAAAGGCTGTCCCTGTCCCCACACGGCTTTTAAAGTATCAGCATGCTGAAACCGTGGAGGCAAATGCATACACTGATGAAAGCCAATGCTTGAAAGCTCAATGGAAGCCATGTAACTTGGTTAGCAATGGTTCTTCTCTGTTCCCCATAGCAGTTATTTATCTGTTCTTCATCACAGCAGTACTTAGAAGCCTCAGCTGTGCTACAGGCTGTTGATTTAACCTAAGAGTTTTCAAACTACAAGTTAATACAACCTTCTGGACCTGTGAGCTATTGCCTAAAGGCCTGTGAAAATGAAAGTCTATTGTCAGGAGGCATAAGTTTTTGATACTTGGACCTACACCTCTGTGAGGAAATGCATAGGGATCTGCAAATCTAACCTTGATTGTCACTTGATTACCTTTATAGCAAGGTATGACTTAACAAGGTCATCTGCGCTAAAATTAAGGAGAGACCCTAGCATTGACATCCCATTGCTATACGGTGTTTGCGCTATTTGCAATTTCTGACCTCTTCTAAGAGGCCATTCCTGTATTGAGAAGTTTTACCCATCATCCTAGTCAACCCTAGAGCATCAAACATCGGGTCATTACTGGGTTCACACTCTCAATTCCCAATTCAATAAGTTTATTGCTTATGACAGGAGGGTTAAAGCCAAACAAACATGCTGATTCAATTCTGCCTGAGACAAGGCTGACTTTCAAGAATGCTGTTTACAGAAAGAGTTTGATTCTGATCTACCATCAGGGTAATTTTCACTTATATTGATATAAGACAGATTCAAAGGAGGCCTTTGGCTAGCAAAATATTTTAGGGCTCTTAATTCAAAGGAAAAACCATGGTAAGATGTGCCTTTGATGTTAATCTTCTGAAGTGTCTAGCATTGCCAGTGAGGTGCAGTCTGGATCTCCCCTGCCAAGTATGCCCTGGCTAGACCTGAGCTATTGACAGTCATGGGGCTCCCTGGAGGTTGGTAGGACTGCCCAAAATCTGCACTAATACAGATGCTGTCTCTATATCAGTTTTGTTGCTATAATCTCAGGTCTTACCTCCCAGTTTAGTTTTGTCTCTGAATGCCTGAAGATGTTTTTACTTTAGACTTATTTTATATATATTTATTTTATAATTTTCAGCCACTTCAGCTCAGCAGCCCCTGTGGTGACTTAGCTCCTTGCACTACAAAAACTTTATAAAAGAGCAGAATGAAAGACCAGGAGTGGAAAAAAAGTAAAAGGTTTACCTCTTTCTCATAATCCCCTGCCCATTGGAGTCAAATATCCCTTCCTGGTGGACAGTTCTTTTGAAGTATCTGGGTTCATATAGACATAGATAGGATTCATAAAAGCACTAAGGTAGGCTGAGCGCCTGCTTTCCTTTCATGTTCCCTAAGACTCTAGGACCTGTAAATCCCTCTACCATGAACTCTGTACACATCATGATAGTCACTGTAGCCTATGCAGTCATTTTGAAGTGAGTTTCTCTGGCCCTTTTTTAGTTTGGTTTGGGTTTTTTAACTCATTGCTACAAAGATCTTAGTCCCTGTCCTGTCTGCTAATCAACATACTGTGATCAAAGGCAAAATAGGGCTTTGAATTTGCCTGTGGCTTTTTGGGAGGACTATGAAGAAAGAAAACCTCCAGGAGAGCAATAGTAAAATTATCAAGATAGTGCGTATGGGTTGAGTACATAGGATGATTTGAAGAAAGTCAGATTGAAACCCACAAATTGATGAGAACTTTAAGAATGGCCAAAAACTCTGGAAGATTAATGATTTTTAAAGACATAATCCCACCTCACTCCACTTCTGCAAGGTAACTGGACTTATTAGTACTCAAATTGCAATAATGAAAGTCTTTAAAAACTGGTCATATAAACAAATATTAGTTCAATTTTTGTAGGACTGATCCTTTTCTGGTAATGGATTATATGAGCTTGGGAATTTCCTTACAATCGCAGAAGTCTTATAATACCCAAAGTATTAAAGTCTATCTGAAAAGTGCATTTCTTAAAGAGAGAATGCAGAATTTAGACACCGCTGGAGTCAATGGAATACTCATAGTCATTTTATCACAAGAAATCACATACCCTAAGGAATTTACAATCACTGAGCTACAACTGCAGTGACTCAATTTTTGTAATTGTTGTACAATTGTTGTAACTTCATTGACTCCTTCTCAATGTTGTGCATTTATAATCAGTTCAGAATCTGATTTCTTTTCTGTTTCTAGCCTGACCGAAGGGCTGTTGATCAGCAATTCTGTCATGCAAAATCCATTTATTTAACACTGTTATCTTACAATGAGAATGGAGAACAGAAGACTCTAAAATTGGAGAGGAAAGTTCAACTCCATGTCTAATAAAGTCTCCAGTCTAGCATGAAAAGTCTTCCTGATTTTAATAACAAACCTAGCAACCACAGACTAAGCCTAAATTATCAGACTCTGACATTTACATTGAAGAGACTGTACTCTGCATACTTCCACTGGAGTCAATGAGGATGTGTGTAGTAATGCAAGGCATGACCCAATGAAAGCATAGCATCAAGATTTTGTCTTTTTAAAAATGTCTTTAAAACCACTTTGCTAATGTATCCTTTTAGAAACTGGTTTTATTCTTCCCAGAAACATAGTACTCTCTTCCTGTGGAAACTGCAGTAACTAATAAAGTTGATTTTGCATTCTTCTCTCTATCTCAGCATACCAGGAGGTACTTCAGAGATTTCTGAATGCCTCAGAGTTAAATTGCAAATCAGAGCAACGAAGTCCCAGAATGGAATGATCCAGCACTTAACTCATCTTCTATTCGGAGACAAATATAAGGGAGGCTGCAGTCAGAAGGAAGAGAACAAAGATAATTTGCTGCTCAACATAATGGGTGCAAACAAAACTGCCACTGGGATTTGAAGAAATTTAACTGGAGATCCTGAGAAGACAAGCAGGACCCTTATTTTCGAAGCTTAATCCAAAGGTCACTGAAATTGTGTGGGAGCATCAAGCTTTATGCATCCTGAGCCAACAGATAAGTTGTTGCTGTAGTTTGCACATTCTTTCCATGCAAATTCTGTGCTATTTTACACATTTATGGTCATTGGTCCTTCTGATTCCTGTTTGTGGGCAATATTTCTGTTGTCTCTGGGGTCTAATGCTGTGAGGACAGCCTGCAATACTGAGAGATCTTCAAGTGAAAATAAAACTGTCAAGCTCATCTGGTCTTCTCTAATGGATATAAATGAATCCAGAAATGCATGCCAAGCTTTTTATGAACTGTATGGTGTTATAAAAAACATGCTGCCAATGAGGTTAGAAACCCCATCCTTTATGCCTTGTGGTTTAGGATATATATACTGTACCGGAATGCTAGAAATAGCAAGACGTGTTAGTTTAGGCAGTTTAGTAAGAATGTCTAGGTTTATGAATTGGCTTAATTTGAGTTCTTCTCAAGCAATATTAGTTCTCACTGTCTTGAATTGTTCTTTTTCAGTGGTTTAGATACCACTACTATTACTGGCTCCTGGCTGACTGAGTATTTGACAAAGTGTGTCATGAGGTCACAGTTTTCCAGGATCTCAGAAGAGATGGTTATGGAGTGACTGCACTTCTCAAAACATGACATTTTTTTAACCTTTCCTGTGTTTCCACCAAAGAATTACAGTTAGAAGCCACCTGATAAAAACACTTAAACAAATGGAAGAGTGGAAAAGCCAAATTGCAGAATCATCCCACACTGAAAATGAACTTGCTCTTTGGATCTCACCTTCAGCATGTCTTTGCTTTGGTTCCCATTTGATTAGTTATGGTAGCAGTTACATTGGCTAGAAGCTCTTGGTTTTGTTTGGGTTTTTTCCTGGGTTAGGTGAAGCTGAGGTCACATCACTCTGAAGAGGAAGAAGGTAGACTGAGAAGGAGAAGCCAGCAAAGTTGCTCAGATAGTGAAGTTTCAAAGAGCACGTGGCTGCAGACTGGATCTCTAGGTGTCTCCAAAATTATTCAGAAAAATCAAAACTTTGGTAATATCACTGCAATCTAACATTTAAAAACAAACAAACAAAAAAAAAGAGGGAAACCAAACCTCCAATCCACTCTATTCTCTCTTTTATGGACATACAAATCATCAGACATGAAACTTCCAAATATGAGAAGTTTATGTTTTGTCTTCAAATTTCAAATCAGGTCCAATCTTGCCAGAACCTTGGGTCTTTGTAGTAAGTTAGCTCCAGACCTAGGTCTTAACTTTTGCTTCATGTCTGTGCTGAATGACGTAGAATTACTTATTTTCTACTGGTTAGTTCAGGAAGTTCCAGTGAACTGGGAATGAGTATTATCAAATCACTTGAATTGCTAATACCTTCCAGCTCATTGTTAGACCTTGTTTCTACACCTACATCTATTTAAGCCACACTGATGACATGTATCTCTATGTCCCATACCATTTACTTGTGTAATGAAAGAGGTGGGTACAGTGACAAAGGCTTGTTCTGCCTCTACAAGGGTGTGGGCTTTGGTTCTTGCCAGTCCTTCCTCTGTGATCAAAGGGATTACAAATCCAGAGGTTGGAAAGGGCTTTTGTAAAGGACCAAAACTCCACAGTTAGTTCTGTGAGCAGAGGAGTTATACAAATATATCAGCAATGTTGTGGCTGTGATGGTGTCGGTATACATGAAAACAATGTTTTTAGAAAGAGATAAAGTTTTATTAGACCAAATAATTAAGAGGCATGGAAAAAAATGGGTGAGCTTTTAGAAATAGGAACCTGAAGAAAAAAGCTGAGACATAACCTATGGATGAATTTAAAGGTTGAAGGTACTTATCTTTTATTTGGACACCTTCACAATTTCTTAGTCTTACTTACTCTGACACTAATGATGCTTGTTAGAGCTCATAAATGAGGTGAAAGTACTCTTTTTACTGTCCTTCCCCTGAATGGAGGGCATTTCTCTCTATGGGGAGGCTATTAATTTCTCCAGTTTGTCCTTAGTAAGTGTCCAGTTGACAGAAGTCAGAGTCATCTGATTTAAATAACCAGCTGAAGAAGGTCCTTGGCACTTGCTGAGGAAGAGTGTTTGAGCCCATATTTTGTCATCATTCAGTTTAAAGAGTGAAGAGACAAGCCATGGACACCATTGTAAATCCCACAGCAAAACTCATAAGAACTTTTCCCTTGAAGAGACCATCTGAATCACCAAATCTCTCTTTTTCCTGCTGCAGGTGACCTTCAAATACACAATAAGTCCATAAAGTCCATACCAATACATACCAAAAAACGCCAGAGCTTCAGTGTTGGATTTTCTTCAAGTTGCTGGAGCAATGTCATGACACAAGGAAACAACAAAGATGTGTTGAGCGCTGGCAACATCAGGGAATTCCTTAAATGATAACATACAGATGAGGCCAGGAAGGGGATAATCCTCTGCTCTGCAAATGCAGGCAAGAAGTTCCTTCCAGCCCAGCACTTGGCGTTTAATTTAACCAGGTGTATATGAACCTCAGACTCAGTTTGGTGCAGCTCAACACTTTCAGGCAACCTATGTGTCCCATCTCCAGCTGCAGTGAAGCTCTTAATCTTTAGAGGAGGTGAAAGAAAGGCAAAAAGGCCAGCCTAAAAGCCAAGTAAGGTCTCAATGGGGGAACATCTACATCCTTCTTATTAAAATGTTAGATAGCTCTAATACATGGACACTGTTTGTAATATTTTGCTTCATTTCCTGAGGAAATGAGGATTATGCAGCTGTGCTGTAGTTGTTTGTTTGCCTGTCAGACTTACCCCCTGTTTAATGATTATTGATACTATTGGCCGATTTCAGTGCAGCATGATGGAAGGGGAAAGGCATCACAATATTGTATTTTAGAATATTCAGGAAAATTAGCAGTGGGATACAGGACAGAGACTAAATTAGTGGGAAAGGTCACAATGTGAGCGCAGCATAGTTATTTAACATGAGACAATCCACATGGAAGGGAGTCACAGGAAGCCCAAGAAATATTCCCTAAGTCCTAATGCTTAAGGAACAACATGTTAATGAATTTTTTTCCTAGTCCCACTAGAATTCTAATTAAACTGGCCCATTCCCAAGGATTTCTTTCAGCTCCCTATTTTATCTTCCAGCAACTCCACTTTCAGGTTGATGCATCCCTCCCCAGGCCCATGACACCTCCATCTACCTGTTGCCCCAAAACAAACCCTAGTTTTGACCTTAGAGGTCACCTCCAAAGATAGTCCTGGCTGCAATAACATTCTTGCCTTTATCCTGAGGTTCAGTAGGCAAGAAGAAAGAAAATCTTTTTTTTTTGGGAGGGGGGCTTGTTGACACTGAAAGCCTTTTTTTTCCTTGCTGCAAAAATTGGTTCTAGATGGTAATGAACAACACAACCAAGATTTCCTACCTCGACCTGGGTAAAACAAGACATTTGAGTTGATGTAGTCATTTCAGTGTGACTCTGCTAGCACTCCTTTAGAGTTGTCCAGACTGTCCTGCTTGGCTTCTGGCATCAAGGAGGTGACTTCCCACTGTGAAATAGCTGCATGCCTTAACAAGGGCTATCTAAGGCACTGAGTCACCCAAAGACAGTTTTCCCCTACACAAAAATTTTCATCAACTTCAAAACAGGACAGAAAGGTCTAACGGGGCAGACATTCATCAGATTTGTTTAGAGTAGGGAAAAGAAGGCTGACAGTCTCTATAGAAATGAATCAGAGCTTTCACTGTGTGTGTGCACATACATACATGCCCACACATCTATTCACCTGGACAAAGTGTTTCAGGGAAACACCTGAAGGAAGAAGAGTTATTTGAAACAACATTGGCACAAGAAGAAAAGAGTATGAAGTGGTTGTAAATAAGTTTGTGTCTGGAAATTGGAAGAAGGCTTCTAACAATCAGATCATTGAAGTTTCTCAGCAGTGACCCAGTGGAAAGAGTAGAGGCAAAGAGCTTCTTGCACTGGTGGGGCTGTATGGTGGGATAGAAGTTGAGTGGGAGCTGTGCCCACTCCGACAGTCAAAAGCTGAACAATAAGGATAAGAAAAAACTGAATAATGGCAAATGTATTTGAAGAAGGACTTGGAGTACTGGTGAATGAAAAGCTGGACATGAGCCAGCAATGTGCACTCACGGCCCAGACGGCCAAACATATGCTGGTCTGCATTAAAAGAAGTGTGGCTGACAGGTTGAGGAAGGTGATTCTGCACCTCTACTCTGCTCAGGTGAGACCCCACCTGGAGTACTGTGTCCAGCTCTGAAGTCCTCATCACAAGAAGGACAGGAACCTCTTGGAGTGGGTCCAGAAAGAGCCATGAAGATGATCAGGGGTCTAGAACCCATCTCTTATGAGGACAGGCTGAGAGAGTTCAGCCTGGAGAAGAGAAGGCTCTGAGGAGACTTTATTGCAGCCTTTCAGTACTTATAGGGGGCCTATAAGAAAGATGGGGACAGTCTTTTTATCAAGGCCTGTAGCAACAGGAGAAGGGATAATGGTTTTAAACTACAACAGGGAAGAATTAGACTAGATAGAAGAAAAAAAAATTACACTGAGGGTGGTGAAACACTGGCCCAGGTTGCCCAGAGAGGTGGCAGATGGCCCATCCCTGGAAATATTCAAGGTCAGGTTGGATGGGACTCTGAGCAACTTGCTCTAGGTAATGATGTCCCTGTTCACTGCAGGGGAATTGGAGTAGATGACCTTTAAAGGGCCCTTCCAACTCAAACCATTCCATGATTTGCCACTTAACAGAGAAAGTGTTAAGCCCTAATTTACCCTCTCAGCAACTGAGCTTATATTTACTGCAACTGAGCTTATATTTACTGTAAGTACATGATTAATCCTCCTGACTGCTTTTCATGCAGAGCTGAGCACACTCTGAAAGACATTGCAGAAATGGCTCTGGGCTTTTCCTGGTATAGCAGAGAACACAGCAACCACTTCTAAGATCTCTATTAAATAGTGCTGACATTTTTGCAGGAGGCAGATAGACCTTTCTCCACCAGGACGTAAAGCACTGTAGTGCACTTTCCTTTTTCTCGTGCATTGCTAACTTAGTTGTGAACACAGTACAAAAAAAAGTATCACCTTATCTTCCTGGTGGAGTTGAACAACAGAAGATCCATATAATTGACTGAGCTGAGCGAATACCAAAACCTCGCCGTAACGCAAAACATGCCTCTGGCAGCAGTCTCTCCCTTTGCCAACAGGACCTAGATCAAATCTGCAATACCATAGCGTTGGGCTGACTTGTATCAGACTGTACCTGCTGGATGTCCCATGGAGAAGGTTTTTCTTTTATATTATTGCTCCAGGAAAAGGAAGATGGGCAGAGGAAGAACCCAAAGTACAGCATTAATTTACAATTATCCTCTCTCAGCCAGGCAAGTGGGGCAGTGGAGCAGGACAGCTGTCTTTCAGTGCTTTCAAGATACATTTCAGGCTCTGCACAGCTGGAGCTATTCAGTAGCTCGCAAAGGAACTCTGTACCCTTGCCAAGGCTCTGCAGCTGCCAAATCTGCCTTTATTAGCAGCAGCATTTCTTGTCCTCCATAGCTGAATACAGAACAAGTCTGACATTATTTTTCATTCAACTTTTCCAAGCATGCTAAGAAAAACACAATAATCACTTAGTGTGTGTGTATGCGTGTTTTATAAGTGTTTTCTTCTTATTATAGACACATATACACAGAGACATGCACACACACATGCACACTTACAATGGTCTGGATGCAGAGCCCTGCTAGAGCATTGAACATCTCTTTCATGATCTGGTCAGTTATTCTTCTCAGCTACATTTAAACCTCTTGTTACTCATTATCTGTGAGCTCTCCCATGAACAGGTCTTTGTCTGGGCCTTGCTGCTTTTTGTAGGTGGCATTCTTATCCATATAGATGGCTAGAACAGTACTTAAGTCCCACTTAAGTCCCATGAAGTAGTTCTCAAGCACTTTCTGTGCCTCTTCTAGAGTGAGGTGAACTTAAGCCTGTGCTACCTGCCCACTGTAAGTGAGCCAAGGTAGCTGTGTGTAAGTAAACTCAAGTCTTTCTTCACTCTCTTCTGATGCCCATTTGGGATTCATTGCCGGACGCTTTCCAAAGTTCAGATTTTAAACCACCTCATCACTCAAGGACCAGAAACAAAATGAGCAAAGTTAGAGGCCGCTCATACACTCCAAATGATGGGAACTCCATTAATTGTCTAAGGAGAGGTGCTGGCTTCATTTGGCACCTGAAACCTCTCAGACCAGGTTTCAAGCAGGCTTGATGTAATAGGGCATAAATATCAACTCTTCTGGATAACACAAACTTCACAGACAAGTCACAGGCAACCCATTGCTTGTCCCAGCTCTCTGGGCAATACTTACAAGCACATTTTCAGGCATTATAACCCGATTGACAGTGATTGAGTATTATTTCTAAAAACAAGTTTGAATGCTGCTCTTACTATTTAATGGCTATTTATAATGTGATTATATACGCGTATGATATTAGTCCTCTAAGGACCTGAAACACTTGGCAGACAATGATGGTGTACGCTACACAAAAGCTGCTGTGATTAGATTATTATTTTAGTTTCCATTTTTCAGGTAGAAAAACTAAAGCAGAGAACTCCTTTGGCTTTCCCATCCCTGTTGGAGAAGTCTGTCTAAAAAATGGGAATACAGCAAAGCTCTTTTGCTCCTGTGAACTATGTAAATCTTATCACAGAGTCATGGAAGCAGACTAATGTATGTCGGAAGAGATTTTTGACCACTTACACATAAAAGAGCTAGATTAGATCAGGTTACTCAGGACCTACTACTCCAGCTGAGTTTTGAATATCCACAGGGATGGAAGTTGAACAATCTCAGTGGGCAAATTGCTCAAATATCTAACTATCCTCATTAAGAATTTTTTTCCTAATATCTACATGGAATTTCTACTCTTGTGAGTTGTCTCTGTGGATCCTTGCCCATCATGCACCTCTAGGAAGAGTCTGTCTCTGTCTTCACTATATTGTGTTCTCATAAAAATGAATTATGACCACTTATTTCACCACCTCATAAGATTTTCAGCTTTATTGCTACATTTTTAATAGTTACGGTAAAATCTTCATTTTCTTAGCGATTACTTCTGATGACACAGATAAGTATGTTCCAGATACTGTAGAAGAAATTGTATTTGGTGTAGTCACTCACTTCACTCAGTGAACTGGAAAATCAATGCAATATGTACATTGTGTAAGGCTCTACACTTTCTTATGAAAGTTTTCTTGATAAACTCTGGCCACACTAACACTTCATTGCAAAAGAACTTTTTCCTGGGTTGCATCCTCTGCAGATGCAAACTGTCATCACCCTATTAAGTCAATAGGACCATGACGACTGTACTTGATGAGCTGCACTGAATGATGCTTCACCAAAAAAAAGGCATGAAATCATATGAAAAAGATTGTCATGAACACCAGGGAATCTGAACAGTGTATATAGCTTTCTTTTGGTCCAATAAACTAATGCCTGATAATTGTGGTAGGGTTTAATACAGTAATTCATATTAAATTTCTATAGCTGTCAAGTAAGCACACTAATGATGGCAAAAAAATCTACTTACTTTCTGCTTCCCATGCTACCTTAATGCTAATTGTTAGTTATATACATAGGCATATGTTTACTCTAAGGATGTAGCTGTCTGTAAGCTACATACAATATATCATGTATGTCTATGAGGAATATTTAATTCACCTTTTGGAAATATAAAAATATCTTTTTAGAGGACGGGATGAATAGAAACTTTCACGGAGCATTTCATTAGATCATAATCATTCTCTTGCTAAAAAAAAGGCAAGAACCAATACACATACTAAAGTAACATAAAAAAATAGTGACATGCCAGAACTGAAGGGAACCCAAAGGAATTCCCATCTTTCCTACTTTATGCAACAAATTCCAATGAAAAATGATGACAGGAACTGGCTAATTTGCAGTGTCTTTCCTGGAGACAGCATTTCTGTTGGATTTGCTGGTGTACTGGGAACAGCTGTATGACAGAAGTACCACATTCAAGCATCACTGTAAGTCGTGTGATAGCAGGGGCATTAATACACACCGAGTTTGGCCTTGTGCCTTTTTATCTCATCCTTCTAATGCAGGGAATTATTCTGACATGTATTTCTGTGCCTGCTGTGGTGGTGTCCTCCAACTGCCTTTATCCTGCTGTTCAAATTAGTGACACAGAGAGAAAGAATAACTGCAACAAGCTGAACATTTTATAGGACAAGTTGCTCTGAGCAAATGCTCTAGAGCTGCTTTTAATGTCAGTTCCATTCCATCCATAAAGCTGAGCAAGCTAGACCCCTCTCAGATGCTTGCAGCATAGTTCCCCTCTGTTATTTAATTTTTGGAATAGCTTTTCTTGGTCCAAGAAAGTAATTTATTGCAACTGACGTTCTTTAGAATAAGAGTGAAATTCCATCAGACTTCAAATGAACTCTAATTATGTTGCAAATAGGTGGCAGAAGTGTTCCCAAGTTTAACACTACAGCTCTGCGACCAGCCAAAGAGTGAGATGGATTTAATTTTAGTTAGTCCAAGTATAGATTGCTTGGAGTGTTTTTATTATTTGATTTTACTGCAATTTCTAAAGAAAAAAAAATTCATAACAGCAAACACATCTGTACTACATATTTTCCCTGTGTGGCACTGCAACAGTTTCAGTCTATGAAAAGTAATGGACTGTAGCAATATGGTTGGAACTTAAATGCAGAGTTGGCGCCAGAATCAGGAAACGGACAACATTCCCTGATTGTAGAAATGTGCAGATCACCTTTTCTCACTTATGCAACATTAAAACCCTATTGGTGTCCTATTTATAGTGTCAGCATTAAATTCATCCGCATAGTGCATTGTAGGGTGCTGCTGCCTCTGCTAAGATGTGCCAAACTGACTCCCTCTAAAGATGACATGATTTTTCCTCAACTACTAAACATGAAAATTTGTCCAAGAGTGTAGATTCCTGACCTGGTTTGAGTGAGAACAGAATTAATTCTGTTCAAGTGATTTTACTTTTCAGCTCAGTTCTTCTAACTAGCTGCACTTTATGAAGTTAGCAGCCTGTTCTCACAGGCAGTGTCTGCTTCTGGCAGTGATAACACCCCATGTGTAGAGTTAGTACCGAGGGCTGGTGTGCAGATCAAGGCCACTGCTGGAGCTCGTGCACCACGCTGTGGGGTGCAGAAAGTAAAAAGCTGCACCTGCGGGGAGGAGTAGACAGGACAGGTAACCCTAAACTGGCCAGCAAGGGATTCCATCCCATGTGCATCATATTGGCTATAAAGCTGAGGGATCACAAGGGTCAAGCTCTTCTTGGACAGCCAGAATCCAAGGAGGACTCTGTCCATTCTACTTTCGATCAAAACCCGTGTGTTCCTGAAACCAGTTCCAGAATCCAGCTCCTGAATCCAGTTCCCATCTGCTGCTGAGTCCAGTCTGGGACTTCCCCATTACCTGCTCCACAGTATCAGTGATGATGGTGATGTAACTGTCAACAGGGGGAGTTGGGTTCAATACTGGTTTTGTTTATATATTTATATGTATTTCATTTTCTTCTAATTACTTTCATTAAAGCTCTCTTAGTTTTCTTTTCTAATCCCTAAGTCTCTTCTCCCTATTCCCTTCCTCATCCCCTTTGGGAAGGGAGAGGGGCTAATAAAAAGCAATCTGTCATTTTTCTAGTAGACAGCCCAACCCTAAAGCTTGACACTTCCACACAAGAGTATTTGGCATAGAGAGAACTTCAACAGATTTTACAAGTCTGAGTCATAAATTGTGTATAGCAGTCCCAGTGGTCTCACACATCAGATATTGATCTCCCAACTTGAGATCATGGGTTCAGATCCCACATGGGTAAGACTTTTTTTCTCCAATTAAAAAATGCAAGAAAAGGGACCGCTTACCCTACAAAGAGCAAAGTTACACATAAAACGAGAGCTATGCAAAGACATCATCTGTTGAAAACTGCAGTGGTGACTATGAAAAGCTGTGGATTTAAATTACATCAATAAAGACTCAACACATTGTTTTAGGTTATAATAATCCTTCTAAGGAAAAGGACAGGGATGTACTGTTCTTGGTTACTTGGGCAGGCTGTATATATTCTGTCACCAAAAGATTTTAAGGACACAAGAGGTAAACCTGTGGGTGATGATCTGCTTTTAACAGACACTGGAGAGCTAGATAAGGACCAGTGGGCTTCTTGAGGCCATTCCCCACCTTGTGGTTCAACAGTTCAGGACCTCTCTAATCACCTTATTTTGAAAATTTTATACATACATTAAAGGATTAATTTTTGATTGTTGCACAAACTTGGTAATAAATCACAGTGACACAACCTCTAGCACCTGCCCTGGATAGAGTATTACTTGGTACAGGTGCACACTTTTCTGATCCAACCGGATACAACAGCTCACAGCAGTGTGAATATCCGTAGGACAACAGGGCAAGATTAGCAGAATGAGGTGTTCATTTTTATGAGACCATATGGCACAGCTGAAAAAATTAAACAAATGTTTGGGTGCACAAGCCCTCCCTCGAGTCTGAAATAGAAGCAGCAGACTTTGAAGATAAACAGAAATAGGCAACACTTGCCTTACTGAATATTTCATAGGCTGTTTCTGAAAGAAAAGGTAGCAGGCACCTGTAGAGAAAATATGTATAGGGAAGGAGCTTGAGGGACAGAGATTGTAAGGTGGCTATGTCCTAGGAGCCAGCTGGACAGTCCATGGTTATTGGTATCTATTTGAGTTGTGAGTTTTAGCTACCAGGTGCATCTTTGTCACATATTTTTGTAGATTCCTCTTCCAGCTCCTGGAAAGTTTCAATACTGATCTTGAAGTTCCCAAAGCTGGGCTTGCAGGAGACTGGAAAGAATTTCTCAGTTTTGAAGTATTTTCTTGTTTCATATCCAGAAATCTGTCCCCCAAGTCAGGATCCAGAGAATCCTAAAACACTGGTGAAAACACCAGTCAAGTAGTCATGCCCACTAGTAATAATCAGTGGAGTGGCTGCATCTCCCAAGTCACAGCTTGTCAGCTGAGGCACAGTAGAGAGCCATGACTATGCTGTTAACCAGGAGTGAAGGGGAGATAAAACATACCATCTTATACCTCAGCATGAGTCCTAAAGCAGTGTATTTAATCTGTCATGTGTAGCAGCCTTAGAAAGCACACATGACCCATTACCATAGCTCAGCTTGTGCCTAGGGACAGAATTGCTTCTCTAAACCTTAAGAAGCATTTCAAAAACATCATATGCAGAAAACTTCTATCATTGTGATCTTCAGCATTTCCTTTCCACACGGAAGGAGTGAGCAGAAGGCACAGCTCACACGCCATAGGAAGGGCTGGGTACAAGTTTGCAGGCTTGCCTGTGTTAATTAGAATTCCCTTCTTTTGACCTCAGAAAGAAGAGCCTTGATGGTGCCAGATTCTCACATCCAAAGGAGAAGGTGAGGCTCTGCCTATGGAGACCATGAAGTCAGAGAAACCAGAGATGTGAAGTGAGAGAGGTGAAGACTAGGGGCTCACAATGTCTTTTTGGACATGCTGCTCTTGGTCCAGAACTCTCTCTGTTATCTTTCCAAACTGAAATACCATAAATATTGAGAAGGACAATTTAATTCCTACCACTGTGAGTATCTGATAAAAATGGTCTACTCTGAGATTATTGCTCATTCTGCTTATTTCACTAATGCTTTGTCTTTGTTTTCCTTTGCAGATTTGCTCACCTCACTACAGACACCTGTAGTATCCTGCCTAATTTGGAGATTCCTGAGACAAGCACCCAAGAATTCAGATTTGACAGTTCTCCCATATGGATTTAATTCAGTGTATTTTATACAAATAAATGCTTCCTGTCTGCAGTTCAGGAGCCCCATGTGCCACCAACTGCCATGAATAAGCAAGACTCCAGCTTTGGAAAAGCTGGTGGGTGAACAAGAATCACATTTTTCAAAATATTGCTAAATTCCAAAATATTACCAGATGTTGATTATTTTGGTGCCTTTTCCAAGATAAATTAATCAATAACCTTCCCATGTGCCATTTCAGTTATGCCTTATACTCAGGCCTCTGGGAGCCCATGACTGCTGGACTCATTCATTTACAAGGATAACTGATGTCAATTTGTTGTTTCAGTGAGGAGGGCAGGCTGCCAGCTCCTTCTGTGACAAACTGATTTTAACACTATTAGATTCACATTTCTGGTGCAGTGCATTAAGTACTTAGTTGCTGAAATATGTGCAATGGCACTAATGATGGATTTACTGTTCCCCTGAGGTGTGCAGGTGGGGAAAAATACCCAGGCCTTGGTTGACTGGAGAAACTCACCATCACCACTATAGCTGGGTACAGGAGCATTTTGTCCAGGAATGGTCCATTTCAGATTTGACCCTTTGGGTGCGAGAGTGGTTCAAAGCACCAATTTAAGGTACTACAGGTGATGAATAGGGGTAAGTAGCTCTGAAAATAAAGGTAAAAGGGGGCAAGGCATGGCAGCTCAGGATAACAGTGTTTTGAATTATTTAGGATGCACAAAAACACATTATCCTCATACTTCCTCAGGTCTCCTCCCCTTTGCAACAGGACATGGCAAGTATTTGTCTCATTATGATAATGGAGCAGAGGTCTATGGCTATGGAAAACTCTAAGTGGGAGAGTTGTTTCCAGGAGCACCCTGCATTTATGAGCATGGAAGCTGGCAGATGAGAGTAACATCACTTATCCCATCCCCTACTGCACCCTCTATATTCAATATTTCAAGGAAATATTTGTTTGTTTTTCCTTTTGGTGGTAGTAAGTGGGCATGTAATTTAGAAGTAAACCCACAGTCCCCTGATATTCACATGATATTAAAAACTAGATTCTCAGGCCTCTCACTGAATCTTCCACCAAAGTTCAATTAGCAGTTTGGCATCTACCATAATAAAACTTGTTTCTATGTGACTGAGTGATGAAGACACCAATCTTCTGCAAGTAGGTGGTGGACTAAAGGGCACTTCTTTCAGAAGAGAATTTTAGCATATGCTTAATTCCCAATGAAATGGAGCTATGTACATGTTTAAAAGCTTTTCTGAATAAGGATGGACATATGACCATGCTTAAGAGATTTCCTGAATTTTTCCATAAGGTGTTTTTTAACTGGGTTCTATAAGATTTGACTGGAAACCAGAAACCCTTTTCCTAAGTTTTTGTGGGTTGTATAGTTGTTCATACTTTGCCAACATAGGGGGTAAAACAGCATTTAAACATGAAGAAAATGAATGAAACGAGATACCAATTGAAAACAGAGACTCCACCATGAAGAAAATGGTCATTTAATTTTTCCTTCATATGTTATTAAATTCAAGAAAGCAATAAAGTAATAAAACCACTCAATTTCATTAGGTGGTTGGAATAAGTGTATATCATCAATGGAGATATTAAGTTGCATGAGTGTCATCACCAAGCTCTTTTACTGGCCTTCCACTACTAAAGGGCTGAGTGTTTTGTTCTGGGTGTGTAGCCCCATCTCCGTTTCATTTCAGTGGACACATGCTCTCCATCTGTGCGTCTGGGATACTTCCTACCAATTGCTTCAAAAAAGAACATTTCCCACTTGAGTTCTGAGCTGTCACAAGCAGCCCTATAATTTATTGATCTGACCTGATCGCTAAATGAGCTCAGCTCCAACCAAAGAAGTTTTAATAAAAACTGGGTATGGTGCAAGAGAAAATGTCCATTGGAGGCTCCTGAAATAAGGTGCAGAAGTTAAATGCTCCTGGTAATGTGTTCATACAGTTGCAAGCAAAGAGGACAGCACAGCTCAATGAATTGCTGTCTGGGATCTGAGCTGCAGTAAGTGATCCTATGAGCACTCTTAGCCCACTCCAGCTAACTGGACCACTTGCAAGGATACAAACATTTCCGTACAGTGAGATTTGGCTGTATATAGGGTAACTAAGCTTTTTATGTATGTTTATACACTTAAAAGAGAACTAACTTGCTACTTTCTTCAGTAAAAATGCATATGGCAAGAGATTCACCCCAGTGAGGAGGTTTGCAGCTGGGCATGTCTGCTCTGCATGGTGATCCTTTGTAAGTGAAGTCTCACTTCAAGTTGTTACTGACAGCATCTCTGTGAGGAAAGGTAGAGTCATGACAGAGGACTGAATGTAGAAAAGTTTTTCTGTAACCATGAGGATTTATTTTTGAATTGAGATGTACATATAAATTACATATTTTGTTGATATATTTTCTGTTATAGAGCTATGCGATATAATGTCTCTGTGGACTTGCCATAGCAATATCCATGCCTAATTTTTAAATATTTTTCTTGGGAGCATTATACCCACAGTTTCCTTCCTGCCAGGCATGGAGCCTTGGACATCTATCTGGGGCATCTGTCTATAGATATCTAGGTGTAATTTTGGGAGTGGTGTTTTACTGTCTCTTAAATTCAGACCTGACCTAATTTTTTATAAAGGTTTGACTAAAAAAAAAAAAAATAAAAATTTGGAGGGAAAGGGAGAAAATGTTATTGTTTATGAAAATAAATTTTGCTTCTGTGTTTCAAAAATCCTGCAGACCTGATCTAAACTTGGTGCCTCCTCTGACTTGACTTTGGTGAAGTTACTCTGGGATGACATCAAAGTCACTTAGCCTCATTTAGGAAATGGATATTTCAAGCTCTCTGTTACTAGCAAAAAACCTCAATCTTAGGAAAGTGATAAAGAAGATACAATGATCTAGAAAACACAGACAGACAACTGAGATAAGCAGTGCAAGAGTGAGTGGTCTTAAGTTTTATAGGGTGTATTTGGAAATCTTCCTTGGCAAAGGTCCTTCGCAGGAGACAGAAGTTGACTGGCAGCAACCAAAGACACAAGGAATACTTACTGGCAAAGTGTTATCTCTTCCCATTCTTGGAAATGCGAGATGGATCAGAGACACCGTCTCCAGAAAAAATCATCAAAAATCATGCCAGAAGACAGAGAGAAATCAAGGAGAGCAGCATGCCAAGGGGAGTCAGTGGACAAGGGGGGTGTCAAGACAAGCATCCCTTGCCTCCAACTCCCTATACTCTGAAGCAACCACCTGAGCATTATCAAGAAGCAAAGCAGTGCTCACAAACGCTGCACTTTTGTTGCTTGTGAGAATAAATCCCCGTTGTTTTGCACCATGTGGAGCACAGGAAGGTGTGTGTGTGTACACTGAAACTCAAAAAATTGATCAAAAGCTCTGAGCCACCCCAGCACCACCTGTGCCCTGCTCTTGCATGCACTTAGCATCACCGAGCACCCTCGAGTGTGACTGCGTGCTCTGGCTTGCCCTCTGCAAATCAGTCAGTTTGGGTTTGGCAGAAGCTGGGGAAATATGTGCAAATGAATGAAGTTTTGCTTGTTCCAAAACTGGAAGTTAATAACTTTATGAGGAAAGTCCCAGATTGCTTTATGTATCTTATTCAAGTGCCTGGTAGAGGGATTAGGAGTTTGGTTACCCCACATGGACCCTCTGTGGTTAAAGGAGAGGTAGAGAAGGATCTTTGTATATCACATCCATCACCTGCACACCACTGTTGTTATCAGATACAGAAAAAGACAGAGATTCTTACTATAATAGCACAGACACCCCTATGTGGATCAAAACCAGTTTAGCAGTATGAAAAAAAGCTTTTATCAATGTTTGAGATATGCTGTTGAGGCAGATTTGGCCCACTGAGACCTATAGAGAGCTGCTTTCAGGAGGTTATTTGTAGCACAAAATGATGAGGTTGTTGAATTTAATAATTTACTGGCAGACATATTTACATCCTAAGGATTAGGCTTATTTTTATTAATTAGTTCTCCCTATTGACCCACAAAGAGAGGATTCTTTTTTTATGTAGACACCAGTAAAAAATTCTGCACATAAATAGTCAAGAGGACTAGAATTGACAGGCAGTGGTTCAGAGGTGCCATGCTATAATTACATTAGAGATGATCTGAGCTTGAATTATTGTTATTTTTTGCTATATGAATAGTCCATGAATATGATACTTATATTTACTCAGTGATCTCATGAAAGAATTATTGTTCCTTCATTCTGGCAGCATTGCCAGTGTGCTCAGTCCTGTACAAAGATGAAACAACATACAGCTCTGGTCACTGAAAGTAACATGAATTTTGAGCACAACCCACATTTTAAAATTCCAAATTTGCTTTCACAAAATAGCTGAACATTTGCTGTCAACAAACATGTGTGCTAGCATAGTTCAGCAGATGAATATTCACAGAAAGGAACCGTGGTCAAGTCCAAATCAATTTTTTAACCTAGATGAATGTAACAAACTGGGTTTTTGTGTTTGTTTTTTTTTCTTTTCCACCCTCCCCTGCTCTTCATATTCATGCACTATGCATTTAAGCAACGCACTTCCTTGTCCACCTAATTTCCACTGAGTTTCAGGTATGTGCTCGTGTTGAACAACTACTTATATATGTTTTTCTTGAATAAGGCAGCAGAGCCTTGGCCCCAGAGATGGGGAGGGTGCAGTCTGGGTGAAATTCCCAAAGTTTTGCATCCTGCAAATTCAGTAGGCAGTTGGGGCTGGGATCCCTGCATCACCAATGAAAAGAGATGAGCTTCCCAAAGACAAGTACCTCACGTGGCAGGGCAACTCTACCTCTTGCTATGCTACAAAGGGATCTGAAGGAACCAGCTGGGAATTGATACCTGATTTTTAAGGAAACTCAGGTTAGGGAGATGAACCTTAATCTATGCTTGGTTAGCACTAAGAGCAGAATCGACTGTGAGCAGTATTGCAACTCCAGCCTAGTTTGGGTTGCAAATCTCTCTGTTCAGTTACTTAATGAGAAAATATCGAAGCTGTCATGCTCGTGTCTTATACTATCATTCCTGGAAGCTGGAAGAGACTGCAGGCTGCAACTTCCAGAAAGGGTTTATTTTCAAAATATTTGCTTGTTCATGAAGCTTTTCATAAAAATGTACCATTTTATTTACCTGAGTTAAGTTCTGGATTCTGCCCAGGTTTTTCTCTTCAGCTTCACTAACAGTGGGTTTCTGTCTGTTCTTACAATCCATCTGTGTTCTGCTCAGAGAAACGCCTTCCCAGAGCAAGCCCTGTGTTTGTGGAAGATCCTGCTTTTGGAATAAGGGTCCATGATTTCTTATGGTCAGGTTCAGTGATTGAGATGGCATCTACCTCAAATCCACCTGTGGAAACAAACAACTCTGCAGCTGTGGATTTGCTATTGAAATGAAACACCACACTCTCCAAATACAGGGTGGGAGACTGGCTATTCATGATAGCACTTGGGGAAGCTGGTTTCTTCTGCACAGCGAGTTTAAAAGGCTTTCCTAGTATTCATTTACTGAACACACCCATGAGACATACACATCAGGAAATATCATGAGCTGCCTGTTACCCATGCAGGGTGCAGGAAAATCAGGGGGTTTAAGTTATTTGGATGCTTAAACTGAGATTTCTCTCATATCCCTAGATGCCTTAAGTCAGATACCTGATTTTGACCTAATCTAGCATAGTTTACACCCCTTTTTTAGGATTAAATGAATTACCAAAGATACCTGTTTCTCCCCAGTTAAGCAGCAATTGCTCAGGGTTAAGCCTTTATTTTTCACATGCCCTAAGTATTTTCCCAATGGTGATACAGCCTATTATAATGATTACTACTTGTTACAGTATGGGAACATTAAGTCAACCTTACACCAAGTCCCAGAAGTTTAGAGTCACGGTTTACGTATTTTAGCAGAAGTGTCTCCCTAGTCTTGTCCAAGTTTTCACCATGACCACAGTGCTTGCTGCAATGGCATTTGTGGCCTCAGTACACTTATACCCTAGAGAGAGTGTAAGCTCTGAGGGATTTTAAGGTTCCTTTTTCCCTTTGTCTATAAAACAATGAGAGATATGGACAGGAACAATGTGTGGGATTGCAATATGGATTGTCATAGTAGTCCTTGTTTTCTGGTTTTCCCATCCAAGGTTGTTCTGCATACACATGTCTGCTGTGCTCCTGTGATTTCCAGTCACCATGCAACAGCATAGTAGTAAAGTTCAGATAATAATCTTTGTAATGAAAATTGATTTTGTAAATTTGCCATTTCATTTATCTAATGTGGGATATATGAAAGAGTAGGTACAATATGTGGAGAAGACTTACTGTCATCTAGTTGGGTTTACTGAAGATTTTAATAATATATATTGCTTTTACTTCACTGGACACCATAAACACATCCAAATGAAAAATAGAAGTCAACTTCCATATGTCAAGGTCTTGATGAAATATTCAAGCTGAGAAAAGGAGTCTATTTGGTGACAAATAGCTCTGGGTTAGTACACTGTCCTGGTTTCACTAGGGCAGAATCATAGGCCAGGCATGGTCTGCAGGCCATTGGCAGTTTGGAGTCACACAGGGTAGTTGACCCAAGTTGGTTACAGGTATATCCCAGACCATAAATGTCATGCTCATCATGAAGGAGGAAGTCTGATAAGGATGAGAGGGTCTTCTTGGGCTCTTCCTCCTCTTCTTCCCCTTCCTCCCTGCTCTCCTATTTATTGTGACCACTGTACAGTCGCTGGGTTGAGTATAACTTTGTTTACTTTGTGCTTGCATTGGTGTTAGTTTTTCTGTTTCATTAAATCTGTTTTTGTTTCAATCCATGGGCCTCCTCTCCTATTCCATATCCCCCTTCTTGGCTGGGAAGGGGTCATCAGGTGGTAGAGCAACTGCTGTAGTTTAGCCCTGCATAGAGGCTAAACATAGATATACACGACCACATTCGTGTTAGGATTTTGCATCATGTTTCCTCTGGTCTGAATTAGCCAATGTTGGATGAAATTAGTAAATACACACATTTTGACTCAGGTTAGCTGGTAAAGTCCAAGACTTAATAGGAAGCACAGCAAAAACCCAGTGCTGCCTTTTATTAACTGCTGTTAATAAATGTGGCTTCATTAACCAGGTTTGATAGCAAACGAGGGAAGATCAATCTAGTCCAGGAATGCTCTTCCCATGTGATGAATCTGAGAATCAAGGGGCTAGAGGATGCCCTGTTTGGTGAAAAATGACTTTATTTTCTTTGACTGGCAGTTACAAAAGCATAAACCCTCTGCTTCTTGGAGGAAGGGTAGAATGCATGGCTGCAAGAAAAAGCCAGGATTAGCCCTGTTCAAAATCGGGACGTTATGTGCAAACTGATGGAAAGTAAATAACTCACTAGTTCATGTGTCTGAGCAAAATGATACAGGGTTAGAATTATTTAGTACAAGGTATTGACTATGGAAAATAGCAAAGTGGCATACTGAAAGCCTGAGTAAGAACACTTTGTTAGTCAGCTCTGAAATGTTCCGCACTTCAGGGTCAAGCTGAAACACACTGAGGCCCAAAGATGTCCACAATGTTGGAACAGCTGCATCTTAACTCTTATTCCTAGGTTTACTTGAATAAATATCACCAGAGCTGAGACCTATCATAAAGGGCTTTAGAAAGCTGAAAAAGTAACAAAGACGCCTCACAAAATAGGTCTCAGGCTGAATGCCGGGCTAATATTCTCTAATCCCAAAGGACTTTTCAAACAAACATGTCCCCACAGAGGTCTATTTACTCAACAACTGGCATTTAAAATAGGTATATTACCAAGATACAGAATTCTCTGCCTCTGTTTATACTCTGAAAATCAATATCACAAGAGGAGGAAAGGGTCCTTGGTTGTTAATATCCTCATGACTTTACAATTCTTTCTCCCCCCATTCCCTCCTGAGATGTCTGTGAATAGCTGGGAGTGAATAATGTCTTAATTGCCCATGAAAAGTATACTTAACTGCTAATATAAATATATACTCAGAATGAGGACTTCAGGTTACAGAATGTCTTATTATTTAGTAACTGTAATTATTAACTCAGTGAGTAAATGAACTAAGATTTTCTTGGGTTCTCAAATTGAAGATTGTATCAGATTGTTGATAAGAATAAAACAAATTTTACTTTGGTTTTAGTTTATTTTTGTTTATCTTTTCCCTCTCATTCTCAATCTGCTTGTAAAATGAAAAAGAAAGATGATGAAAGGAAAACAAATATATAACATATATGTCATTAAATCAGCCATATACTGATGCTTTGAAAGAGGAGCAATAAGTCCATAGATAAGTGTAGGAGTGTAAGAGGCTTTTTTTCACATTCCAGCCAATGCTCAGGGATTCATCTCACAGTTTTAGGCAGTTGAAACATAGGGTTTGAATCTATGCTTGTTTACTTATTTCTCTTTTAACATGTCCCCAGGCCAGACAGAATATCTCAGTGAGCAAGTGTATCCAAGATAGGGAGGTGTTCCTGTGCTGTGCCAACTGCTCAGCAGTCAGGTGGTCTACTTGGGGGTGCCAGAACATGTTTTTTCTCCAATGTAAGGAATATATTTATAGGAGGGTTGTATGTTTTTATTTGTCTTACCCCAGGGATGTGTTAGAACAGTAAAGCTCATTGTAACCATGCTATACACTATTATCTAGCTCTTCTTGGCAGTGGAGTTCAAAAAAGCTTATGGAGCTGGAAAGCATTGCTACCCTTGTTTTTGGCCATCTGGAAAATGAAGCATGGAGATAGCAGCATTCAGCTCAACAAACACTATCCCCAGTGCAATACTAATTATCCTGCATAATCCTGCAGAAAACAACAGCACAGTGCTGAAGGAAAACCCTTTACTAGTTATGAAATGCTGCTGAAAAGTCCTCACTCAAGTCATCTGAGTGTATAATACACAAACTGTGAGCAACTCAAGTAGTAAAGGAGTCCTATTCCAAATGACAGCCCTTCAGGGGAGCAAGTGTTCTTTTCTGCTGAAGGCATATCTAGTGTTGTGCATATTTTCAGTCTTTTCTAGTTTAAAAGCTAAATGAAGCCCAAGGGAACATTTCCGGTGTGTTGCAGGGATGTTAAGATTATGATATATCAAAGTGACTCTAGCAATATACATGGCCAGGTTCGTGTATGTGTGATCTGAATGCAGGGAAAAGAACATGCCAGAGATAACCAAGATAATTCAAGGATGTCCTAAGGCATTCGCTGAAGTGACAGACCTAACGGTTGACTTCAGAGTCAAAAAGCAGAATAGTGACAACTGGCTGGAGCAACTCAAACCTAGAGTTTCAGGGCTTAACTTGAGCACAGGGTTTCAAAGGCAGCAGACACTTGAAGAAGATCTGCAGACCAAGCATGTAGCTTTCCATCTGTTGACACCATTTGCTGTGGAGTCTGATGGCTCACAGGGCCATGATGATCTAATGGTGTACAGACTGGCAGATTTGTTACATGCAAAAGTCTGTTGTTCAGGTCTTTTACTTCCAGATATGGAGGAGCTGTGTCTGTGATCAAAGGGAAGGTTAACTTCAAGAACAGCTTAATGTGGGGAACTAACAGCCATATGAGCCACGTCTTCCTTCCTCAGGTGGATATATGATTCCTTGTAACTTAGTACTATGTACACGTCTTCTTATCTCCCTCATAGTGTTCAGGACTCTGTGGCTGCAAGTCTCATGAGGGATGAATAAAGTGCAATAATATTGTCCTTTTGTGTTGTTCCAAGATGATGTTCAAAAATCTAATATTATGTTGTGTCTCGTGGTTTCTAAGAGTCTGCAGTTAGGTTTTGACCTCCACTATACAGATTAGAAAAGTTCCCTATAAATAAACAGTTCTTTGAAGACAGCATTGTCTCCGTTCAATTTAAACAGCCATACAGCTGACATATACTGAGGGTGGGCCTGACTTCTCCTCTGGTTGGATTAGACTTCCTCTCAAAATTAAAAGCTGGTGGGATAATTTCTTGCAGATACAGTGTCCAGTACAAGTATTAAGCAAGTAAAATAATACAAGGGACCTGGCACAAGTACAGAGGAGACAAACCCCCCAGTCAGATCACCCACCTCCACCTCTGCCCCAGTGCAGCAGTGGATACATTAATACTGATTATTTTTTATTAAAACTTCCATTACCTTGGTAAAAATTACAAAAAGACAAAATAACAAATGAACATGCTGTCAATACTCAATGCTTCCTTGAAATGATAGGATTTACGTATTTCCATTTATGTGGAAGTCATACAGATTCATCTATACATTTCCAATATTTAAAATTAAATTAAAAAAAAATAATCCAATAATTTAAAAAATCATGGACTAAAAGAAGAAAAGTTTGGGAAGGAAAACAATCACTCATTTTTAGTAATTTCTTCAGTGGTAAAGAAAGGGAGAGGAACAGTACATAAAAAATAATTATTTAATTTAAAATAGTAGAATAATACCACAAAACTGTTTAATTGAAAAGAAAATAGTTTTATTTTTTTAAAATACAGATTAAAACTGTGTTAAATGTGTTATTGTTCAAAACAATATACATTTTTTTAGTAAGACCTGTTTTCCAAAGAAAAGATATCCACAACATCCTTCATGCAAGTGAAGAATACAAATGTATTACCGAGTCCTTTGAAGCATCCAGTCACATGGAGGTAGCTATTTTTAATGTTTGCTTGCAACCACGCAAAATACATGTATTTCCCTTTTTGGCACTCTAATGACTCTATCAAGACTCTCAAAGTATGGAACATCAGTGTTTAAAAGAACAAAAAGAAAAGGAATTCAGTTGTTCCTGTGAGCCTTGTGCTGTCTGGGTAACAGGTCTAATGCTCTTCTGCTTCAAAGAAGTGAAAGCATAGACATCTTTCCAATAGCTTCTAAAGTTCAGTGAGTTCCCAGAGGAATGGAGATACAGGTATCCCATGTCTCAGGAGAGGCAATCTCTCATGGAGAAGGATAGCAACAAGGACAGGGTGGTAAGCAAGAGTCACAGATTTTCTTAGACTGACTTATTTGTACAGTTGCAAAGAAACAGAAAATTTCCAGACTAAGTTTAGGATCCAAAGGAAGAAAAAAGCTGTTCTGACAAGCCTCATCTTGCAGGTTGATACTGCTTTGGTAAGTGTGGAAAATACCTGAGCATTTACAAGGTGACTGAAACACTGTGCTCTACACTCACTGAGGTGGTAGAGGAGTTTCTGACTGGAAAGGGACAACTGGAAAAAAAACTTCTCATCTTTGCTGAAGGAAAGGAAGGGGAGGTTTTCATGTTTTCATTCTGGGTTGTGCACCCCAAATGGACCTTCCACATTTTGGAGGAAAGTCCAGACTAGCAGTATTTAAGATTAGTCATAGTTAATCTCTCTCTGAGGTGATTCATCTCAATCTATCACTGTATTTTGAACTTTGTGAAAGAAGAGTGGCTTTGACTAACACTGAGGGGCTGAACAATTTGTTCATGCATGTTAAGATTCCTTAACCTTGCCTGGACCTCTTTCAATTGCCATTTTGGTGATACTGGCTTCCATCTGGAGACTATGATCAGAACAGCTTGCCATAGGCTTTAGCCACAGTCAGATGATCAGTAATTTTGTCAGTGTGAACAATCTAGATGGTATATTGTTCAATCAGTTGCAGCAGGTACAGGAAAATACAGATGGGGCAACAGGAATCCTCAATCTTTGTGCTACTGTGCCACACCAAGCTCCTGCCTTTGGTGCCCACAACCACTCCCAAGCCTGCCTCAAGACAACAGCTGCCTGTGTGGCAGTTTCTCAGCTTTGTCCTGGCAGGTTGCAGCGTCCTCTTAGGACCTCCCTCTAAGGACAGTACAGATATACCCAAAGATACTGATGTCAAGGCAGCTGAAGCAAAGCTAAAAAGCCCATTTCATCCATCAGGGGTTTTGCTGGCAGCTCCTGGCGTGCAGTGCTCCTCCCGCTATCACTGCGAGCTGGGAGCGATACCCCCCTGCCGTGCTTCATCCTGCCTTTTCAGTCAGAGCTGAACAGAGTCAGCAATGTGACTTGTCCAAGGCCACCCAGAATGAGCACAAGGCTTGGAATAGGATCCATGTCTCCTTGCTCTCAAGCTCAAGAGGGGCATTTGGCTTTTTTTTTTTTTTTTTTTTTTTTTTTTTTTTTTTTTTTTTTTTTTTTTGAAGAACAAGCCCTTTCCTGTAGGTTGCCGAGCGTCCTGGCACCGGCCATAGCGAACAGTCTCAGCTTCGGCTCTATACAAGAATGAACTGGGCACAATTTCCAAGAGATCCGAGGGCTGTCTGCTGGGACACAGGGAGAGAGGTTTCCAATCCAAACAAAGCAGGGAAAGCATTATGCAAAATTGCTTCTCCATCCCCTTCTTTCCCACTCTTTCTCTTTGCATCATGTTGACAGAGGATGTTTCTCCTGGCCGTGGCCTGGCTGCTGGTACCTCCTCCACATGGGCTTCTGCAGCCTCCCAGGGTAGAACTGATGTCTCACAAAGAGGTTCAGACTTTCATGAACTGGCTTCATTTCACATGGGTATGAAACCCAGCCTTCTCTTAAATATTTCATCAAGGAAACTCCTTCCATCTAATTCAAATAAATAGATTAATAAATAAGTAGATAAATAGAGATGTTTTTTTTTTTCTTGGATAATTACAAATTGTTTGCTTCAAGAAAATTGATTTATTTATTATTTTTAGATATTGAGAGTTTCTACAGGGTCTGTGTGTGAGTGAAACGGTTGGAGGACCCTGTGCAACACCCACCTAAAGCCACTTGCCCCAGCACTTCTCCAACAGACATGTGACTAAGATGACACAGCCAGCTTGAAAACAAAGCATGAGGGACAGGAGAGGGAAAATTCAAATCCAAAGTTACATCTAAAAAAAAGCCAAAGAAAACTTTATTTCAAAATGTCAAAATTGCATATTTTGACACCGTCAGTACTTTTCCTCTCTTTTTCATATGATTTTGCGAAACTTTTCTGTTGAGATGACAGTCAGCTCTCTGAGAGCAAAGACCTCTATCAAAGCTTTTCCAAATAGTCCCAGAGGAGATGTTTCATTTCCTAATGAAATCCATTTTATGATGGTTTAAATACTATTCTCTTTGGTTTTGAAATGCAGTTTTGTGGAGGAGGACTAGGGAAACAGGATGACTCCAGGTGCACACAGCCCTGAATCCTAGTCACAGCTTTGCCACTTGTTCTGGTGTATTTAGGAATGTCCCTTGGCACAGCCAATTATTCCTGTGAAAAACATCAGAAATACCTTTTGCAAGAGCCTGTTTATGGTGCTGGCAGGAAGCACCAAGCTAACCAAAAATACCTGTGTTCTGTACAGGAGCAGCACCGCTCACCCCTTAGCTGTGGCTGCAGTTGTGCTTAGCAGAGCATGGCCAGAGGTTCTCCTCTGCTTTCCTACTGCCATTTTTTTTGAAATCAGAAAGCGTGAATTACTAGAATTACTAGAAATACCAGGGACCTGAGCTGCACAGGAGATATTTACTTTATGTAAGAGCTGTGCATCCAGTATCAAAATTCAAGCCCTCCTCCAGGGTTTGAAATTTGGCATCAAAAGGGCAGACCACCGTAAATCATTAGCCACTTCTGGAAATCTCAGCCAGTGCTGCAGAAAATGAGAAAACCTTCTGCTGGAAGTTAAAAGAACAATCCGTAAGTAGTTTTAGCAGCTACTGTGCGTCCCTGCTGTACTCAGTTATTTAACCTGAGACTAAGTTTCTTCCCAGGCTCCTAGCCCAACATGGCATGTTTGCTCTGCTGGAGATTCAGTTCTTGTACATCGTGTAGTAAATATAAAAAAGGAGGTTTACAGCCCACTGAATAGAGAAATCTCTTTCCAGGTCAATGCAAGAAATTATAGAGCATTGGAAAGCCCTAGTTTTATCTCCTGCCAAAGGAGGGATTAAGCTACAATGATTCCCAGGCCCAGGGTCTTTTTTTTTTTTTTTTCCCTTTGCCTCTGCCTTCTTTGAGTGCAAATTGACAGAGACGAGTTTTCACTCCAAACAGCTGTCTGTTATTTGAATGGAGTCAGTTCCTAATCCTGCACATGCCTGCCATCAGAGGCTGCTGTAGTGGAAATGTTTCTAGTATCAAAACAAAGCCTCTGGCACAAAGATCTGTTTGAGAGGGCTCTGTGTGTAACCTCTGCTTTCAAATACTATCTTTTCTCCGAAGGCACTGCTCTGTTGGCTACCAAACTAGTCATTACACATTTAATTAAGAAAAGATGCACTCTATTTTGCATAATTATAAAGGAGGAAAATCAATATAAGATGCTCAAATGAAAATCAGTTGTTGGAATCCTTCAATTTATTTTTCTTTTAATGTGCGTTTTCCCTCCTTCAGTTTTCATTTGGAAATCGGGGCTTCAAGTGAAGTGGTCTGAAATAATGAATGGGATTGTTCTGAGAACTGTAATTCCCAAAGATCAGTTGCTGGAAATGCTCATACCAACCATTAATACTGAAATGTCTACATTTTTAGGTAGAATAAACATTCTAGGTATTTCTCTAGTTACTTGCCAATCCATACTTGTTTTTCAAAACTCAAAAGGTCATGTACTACTGATTTACATAACATTTAATTCCAAATATTGTCAGGTTTGCTTTTCTCAAATTAGGGGGAAATAACCCAGCAGGTGCAATAATGCCACTCAGTTTGGGATGTCGTGTAAGACCTGAGTTCTCTCCCTGCTTCCGTTGACAACTTCCATTGGCAAAAGACTTGCTCTCTTTGCCTCATGTCCTGTCTGTATGACCTTGACAGAAAAAATTCTGTTGTTAAAAATGTCTGTCCACTCATTCTGGCAGGAACTGATTCTCATTATGTGTTTGTACAGAAGCGAGGATGCTGAACCTCATCTTGGTCACACTTATACCAAGAAGGTCTGTCACTGAGTTAAAAGCACACAGAAGGAGATTGTCCTTTGATTAGTACAGCAGAAGAGCAGCATGCCACATTTCTGAATAGATGATGAAACCAGGACTGAACTGTCCAAGTTTAAGAATTCAAATCTGTACATTTTTTGTTAGAGAGGATGAAAATCATGTATCCACACACAGAGCAAGGTTCAGGGAACTTAAATGACTTGCTAAGAGCTTCACAGAGACTCCAAATCAGACGTAGGGATAGGTACATGCCTGGGCTCCAAATATGAGGCTGTCATTTCCATTAGAAAACACAGAAAGAGGTGATGCAACTGCCAGTGCCAGAGCAACTCCAGTGGACTGCAGTGCCTTCACCTTCCTCAGAACATCCTTCACAACAAAATACAACAGCACAAGTCCCATCTCTTTCACTTCCACAGTTGCTTTGGTTCAGAGAGGGTCAGGAAGATCTTCTCCATAGCCCCTTACTGTTCTTTCAGTTGTGGTCCTTGAAAGATCAAGAAGATGCAGAGCAAATACAAACATCAGGCAACAGATTCTGTAGAAAGATATATAGATTAATCCTGGGGGGAAAAAGGAGTTATCTAGTTTTGGGGATGTTATTTATTTTTATAAATGGCTTCTTATTTGAATGGCAGAAATTCAGAAATGTAAAGGATTGCTTCCCACATACTCTGGATCCTTCTGAACATGGCCAGGCAAGGTGGAGTGAGATGCTATACCACCTCAAGGGAGAGGCACTGCTCACAGCAGGGTGCTGAGCTCTAGGAATGCCTGGATTCTCATGGGCACCCAGAAGCAGGTGATGGGCTTCCCAGGGCAGCTCACACAGCTGAGTGTCTCTGTGGCATTGGAGGCCGAAGAGAGGACAAGAACAAGAAAATTTCATCTACTAGCATAGAACTGTACTGAGGTGTTGTAAGAACAGAAGGGCAAGTGCTGTAGACATAGTGCTTAGGGATATGATTTAGTTGAGGTCTTGTCAGTGTTAGGTTAATTATTGGACTAGATGGCCTTAAAGATCTTTTCCAATCTAGGAAATTCTGTGATTCTGTGCTTCTGTGCAAGGCTGGTATCATCTTCAGGGATGGCAGGGTTTTGGATAGGAGCAGTATCACTCTCAAGGAGTCAATGAGACATGCTGAGGATGGGCACTTCAGGGGAAGAGACCATTGAGGGGAAAGTGGTATATGAATTGGCAAAGCATGCACAGTGGGAAGGGCTGGAGCTTGATGGGCCTTGACAGTGCTAGTGCATCCCCTACAAAGGCAAATCAAGCACTTTAGATAATGAGAAGCTTAGTACCGAAGCATGTCTTTATAACTAATTACTTCATTTGGCACAATAATCCCTCTCAAACTGACTTAATGCTTGGAAACTCCAGCAGGGTCAGCTCACTATTGGGACCCTCTGAGGTGCCTGGCTGGCTCTCCCTGCCTACTGTGGACAGAGAACGATTGGTGCCAGTATCGTCACAGTAGAAGGGATGGAGTATCAAAGCAAAGAGCATGAAGAGACAGCTCAGAGAGGTTGGTCAGCAGAAGTTACCTTCAGCAAAGACACTGTCTCACTGTTGTGTGCCTCAATTTAAAAGTGATGTTCCCTCTCTTTCTTCATCACCAGCTCACAAACACATTAACCTCCTATTTGTCATAACATGTCCCTTCTGGGGTAAAAACAACAACCAGAAACAGTTTTCAATTCAAACTGAAAACCTGCTATTGGAAACCCAACAACAGCTAATGAGGAGAACTTTGAATAAGCCCCTTGGGAGGTTTCAGCAGGAGGTGGCAGCTGGATTGGGACCACAGACATCTCCTGTGAGCTGTGTTTTTTCTGCCATGGAGTTGGAAGGGCAGCAGTGTGAGGACAAATCCAGATGGTGGGCTCCAGAGTCTGTCCTTGGGCCAAGCCAGCAATTGCACCAACCTACTGATATGCGGTGTTAGTCCAAGAAGAAAGCCCCTAAGCTTTGGTGGAATGCAGAAGGCAGAAGGGTATGAGAAGGGATGTCTTCTGCACAGCTTATGCTTTGGTTTTGTGCAAAGGCAGTGAAGCAATAAACCCAGAAATGTTTGATTGCTTGTTTGTTCTTGTGAATAGAAATTCCCCTCTGAATAATAGAGCCGAAATAACCAATGATCTGGGAGACAGGATCCATTCTGCTTTCAGGTGAACTCTCCAGGTGACTTAAGTTCAACACCCCTAAGGCCTTCATCTGGGAGTATGGGACTTTCACTCAGATGTATGTCCTGTGTGTCCTGAGATGAGCGCTGAAGGTGGGCAAAGGCAGACTCAGAAGTTCCCATCACCTTCTGCATCTCAGACATTCACCTCTGCTCCCGCCCCAACACTCACTGCCCCACCACGTGGTAGAACCACTGTTTGGCCATGCACCACAGCACCAGGGGTAAAACATCAATTTATAGACTTTTCCTGAAAGGACATTTTTAACCCCATTTCAAGGACCTGCATCATCCGCCCACAGCTATCTGTCCTGCCACACCAGGAGCATTGGCTAATGGTAGCACATGGGCAGGAATGAGTGGGATTGCTGGGAAATAGGGACATTGCCTGCCAACCTCTTCATTAGGCCTAACAATTTATAAAACTGCCATTTTTCTTTTGCTTAGGAGACTCTTCATCTTCCTGTGTAAAGTGCAACTAAAGCCTTTCTGCTTTTTGACAGATTTTGTCTGGAGAGAGGTATTGATGTCTATTGATGGAGGCTGTTCAATTGCCTCAGGTAGGTGACACCATTTGAACAAGGTTATTTACATCTGCTTTTTCTCACAGTCTTGGACAAGGTGATAGTAATGGGAGAGAGTCCTTGGGTGGCAATGGAAACTTCAGACTTTACACAATATCATATCTGTAGAAGTGGGACATTATCTCTAACAAATACTAATTTAACTGTCAGGAAGTTTTTCTTTCTAAGTAAGCAGCAATATTCACTTTGACAGTTTATTTTGGGGGTAAATTTGGGAGGTTTTAATTTTTAACATTTTTCAGAATTTTGGGGTGACAGTTTTTCAAAAGCAGCAAAAAAGTTTGAAGAAGAAATTTAAATGAAAAATCACATTTGGACCTTCCCCCAACCACTCCCACAGACAAGACCTACCTTAATCCACAGTGTTTCCAGATCAGAAACTGAATGGCTTCTTGTATCACTTCAAAGAACAGAAAATGGTCAAAGACATTTTGCAGAGTGGGTAGGAAGAGAAAAACTGATCTATAGTGTTTGAAATCTAAATTTCACCATCATAAGACAGAAAAGAAGCACATCCTATTCTTCTAAGTGATAGACTGAAAGATTGGTTGATTTTTTTATCTCCTTCCCAAGCAGCTTTGCTCATCTGTAAACCTCTACAGATCATGTTCAAAATGGCTGTAACTGATACTGAGGTCAGTTCTGTGGAGCATCCCCCAGGCTTGATCTCCAGTGCCATTATTTTGGGAGTCGTTGCCTTTCCTGGGCCTCGCCAGTAATAGATATGAGCAGACAGAGGGGATAACATGAAATGCTTTAAACAAATGCTTTCCTTAATGCACATCCCACAAGCCACGAATGCTCCAGGGGACCTTTGCCAAGGGTTGCTTAAACATTTTTTTCCAAGAAACAGCCTTTCTTCCTCATCATCCTGGCCACTCTCATCCCAGTGGAGGCTTAGGGTAGACTGGAGACTCCTGGCTGAGTTCTCAGGTGGCCATGCATGATCATGGAGGGGTGGGAGGACCTCCTTCTTCTCTGGGTATACAGTATATGTGCACACGCAGAGAAACATGTGTGGGGCTGCTGGCAGGGATGTGCGAGAAAAGTTTGTGCAGCAGGATCCTTCAGATAAGGATGTCCCAGCTCCGCTTTCTCCCACAACTATCAATTAGATTCTCAACCGTGAGCCTCTCCCTTGCTTTCCCTGCTTCAAAACAAAAGGTCCGTTCAGGGAATGCCAAAGTGCAACTGGATAAAAATGAAAAAAAGACATCATCTTTCCTTTTGCTCCTCTTATGGTGTCTGAAAGGACATGCTCAGCATGCAAATAAAACCTGCTGACTTCACACTCTGCTGGAGAAGGAGATTGGAAACCAACAAAAATAATTGTCACTGTGTTTAGCCAGAGTCAATAAAAGCACTAAGGGCCTGGCAGTGTCAAACCCAGGAGAAAATAAATTGCCAGTTCATGAGCACTCCCTACAACATATCCTGAAAAGAAGTTTTCTTTCCTTTCTCCTCAGAAAAACATGATGGGGAGGGAGGGGGAGAGAGCTGAGATGGGGAGAGCCTGGCAACGTATATTTCATGTCTAATGATATTGTTTTAGCGGTGAGCAATAAACTGTGGAGTCTTGAATGATGGCATAGGAAAGAATAAATAAAAGCACTGCTCACACTGATTGCCTGCTGGATCTCACAGTAAATCTGAAGTAAAGCATCTTATTTGTAGGGACAGTCAAAAACGTTGCAAAAGCAATGGAGCGACATGATCTATCTTTTCCAAAATTCTTTTTGATGCCCAGCCTGAGACACAGTCAAGGGACCTGATTTCAGGAAGGGGAAGGGCTCAGCAGAGTCTCCAAATGCTGGAGTGTTTTAGCCCTGAAAAATGAAGGTGCCTAGTGCTACACCTACAGGGGATCAGACATGGGGTGGGTCAGATTCTCCATAGTCATGTCTGGTTTTATTCCCTAGCTTTGCCAATCTCCCTAATGGCATTGCCCTCCCCTTATGAATCTTTCCTCACCTAAAGCCACCAGCTACTCTTGAAAACCGAAGCCAAAACCAGAGTTCTAATAGTTTCCAGAGATCGTGAGAGCATGAGGGAAAGCCACGTCCAAATGATCTTTTATTGAATGTTTTAACAAAATTAAACAGAATATGGTAGAATGTAGGGACAAAAAAGACAGAAAAAAACCAATGTTATTTGCGTTTCCTTTTCTGTGTTATTTACCCTTACCCTGGTAACCTCCTTCTATTTTAGCCTTGTTTGTCTTAGTAGTGTTAGGTGCCCAATGTGAGTGCCTTAATTTTCAACCTGAAGCGATGTCCTGGATGTTGTTAGACATCCATGCAGACCTTAGACATGTGCTGCACTTATGGACCCACCTTGGAATGTACGGCTCCAAGCATTAAAGACATCTTGTTTATGAAGAAGGATACACTGCCCCAGTGATACTGACCAGTGACATCCTTTAATTGTTTTAAGCAAAAAATGCTCATTCAGTGAGTCCAGAGTCATCTGGTGGGCATGAAGACAGTAGGTAACCCAGAGACCTGAGAAGGACTGAAGGAAAACTGGCAGCACACAGAAGCAGGGATGGGGTTGAAATGAGGCAGCTGGTGATCACTTTTTCTTTGTTAACATCCCAATGGATGGAAGGTGCTGGACAGCAAGAAGGGAAGAGAGATGGATTTATATGTTTCTTTTGCCCTTCTGCCACAGAGACCTTGGTACTCACAAGAAGGGAGGGATGTTCCCATCAAACAAACAGAGGTAGAAATGACGTCTTCTTTCTCCCAGGAACAGAGGCCTATGTTGCTTGGACAAGATTGCCACCATTTGCACCCCTGGGGCTTGATATGTTCAGTCTTCTTCTGTAGAAGATCGAACCAAAAAACAGATTGTTTTTCTCCTGTTGACCTTTACCATTCTTTGGCTACCAAACCAAGTGGGTTTCACAGGGGCAAAAAGTGTTTTCAAAGAGAAAGGCAAAAGACTGAACACGTATCTGCCCAGTGCTGGAAAATACCCGCTGCTGCATGCAAAGCCTTGTACAACATTTTTAATTAGATGTGACAGCTCAGGGTTCAAGCATGTGAGGAATTCCAGGCTAGATGAAAAGGGACTGGGCAGAGATCAATAGGGATAAAGTGGCAGTGATAAGGAGAAGGACCTGCTTAATCTTGTTTTTATCTCTGTTTATTTATCCTCTGTCAGCAGTGCTCTCCTGATCAAACACACAGGCATGTAGAATCGAGTGCACTTACTCCTTACGACATGACAATGACAACAGGGCCAGTGCTCACATCCTCGTTCACCCTCATCCCTTGGCAAACAGGGTCTTCTGCTGGCTGACACACAGCAATTGCTGCCCTTTTTTGCTCTTTGGTGCTCAGCAGCTTGTCAAGGCACTCAACTCTGGCATGTCTCCTTTCCTTTCCCTTGCAGCTGATAGCAAGTGTCACTCTTCTCCCATGCCTTCACACTTGACAACTTGCATTGAGGCTGGGCTGGAGATTTGCAAGGGAAGTCCATGAGGTGTCAGAGAATGGAGGTGCTTTGCCCTCACCTCCCACTGCCTCAAGAAGTCCAACTCTTCCAAGTTATTTTACTCTGTGCCTCTTTTTTTTTTTTTTTTTTTTTTTTTTTAAGGGGTAAAAATCGTAGGTTCCCTTGGCCTTCAGAAAAGGGACTCTACAGAGATGATGCCAAAGGTCTGGGGGGCATCATGGACCTCAGTGGGGGAGCACTGCTTGCAAGTCAAGACAGGGCTAGGCTCTCATTCATTAAGCCTCGTTGTCAGGGTTAAGTAGGGATTTCATCTCTGATTTACACTCTTTCTGATGGCTCTCCTCTATGTCAGCTCCGAATTTTGACCCAAAATGTATTTCTCTACTCCTTGGGGTTTCACCATCCTGCTTATACAAAGCAGGGACACTGGGCAGCCTCTTCAGTGGAGATACTTGTAGGAAAATGTGGCTGGGATTTTCAAGAGACCTGGGGGCCAATATTTCCATCTGCACCAGGGCCCTCTCCACTGCCTAAACACACAACCAAACTAAGCCCCAGGGCAGTTGCTTGATTTAGAGCAGCTGAGAGTATATCTGGAATTTTGGAGAGCATGCATGCTGTGACTCCAGAGGAGAAGCTGGTCTCTAAAGCACAGAATATATGGCAGCCTATACTTAACCATATATTCTCTGAGATATTTCCAACCCCTCAGGCTTGTTGAATAAACCTAATTTGAGCATGGCTATTTTAACATATCATTGCATGTATTTCCAAGATAATTTGTTTGCCAAAAGTGTAGCATGGCTTGACTTCTGTACAAGGCTTTTCTGCTGAAGATTGTGTGAGGTAGGCTATTTCCAGCATTGTCTTAATTACCAGCAATCTCTACCTGCAAATTAACAAATTCTGTAAGGCACTAGAAAATATTAAGCATCATAACTGCTACCACATCGTAGGTTTATCTTCCAGTCTAGATCAACGTAGAAGGAAGATGTTGATGGCATATTTAAGCACTTGGATCAACAGGGATACAATGAAGAGTGAATACAGCACTTTCAAAAACCCATATTAATTTCTTTTCCACTCTACTCAGTGCTTGTCAAGCCACACCTGGAATCATGTGTTGAGTTTTGGTCCTGCTAAATAACATGACATGGACAGGCTGGAGAGGGTCCAGAGAAGGGCCACAAAGAAGATCAAAGGACTGGGAAGCTGCTATATGAGGAAAGGCTGAAACACCTGGGCTTGTTCAGCCTTAAGAAAAGAAGGCTTAGGGGAGACCTTATCACCATGTTCCAGTATTTAAAGGGTGGCTATAAAGAACTCCTTTTTTACAAGTGGTCACATGGGAAAGACAAGGGATAACGGGTACAGCTTACTCCTGGGAATATTCCAATTAGGCATAAGAGGAAAAATTTTCACAAGGATACAACCATTGGCATAATTTCCCCAGGGAAGTGCTGGAATCTCCAATGCTCACCAGTTTTAAGATTCAGATGGACAGGGTGCTGGACTATCTTATCTAGACTGTGCTTTTGCCAAGAAAGGTTGTACCAGATGATCCTTGAGATCCCTTCCAATCTTGTATTCTATTCCATGACTGAATGATGCAAGAATTAGATATTTCATTGAAATACTCAAACTAAACTTAGACTGTTGGTGTATTCTGCAGAGGTTGCTTAGAGAGTGAGTCGATCTGTCTTGCATCTTTTGTTAGTGCCTCATTCTTTCTTCTGTCTAAAGAGGAAAACTTGACTGATTGTGTCCCTTGCTTAAATAACTACACTTGTAACAGATTAATCAGACCAAGGCATTTTTACAAATGATTTGTTAACCCCCTTGGCACCTTTGAGATAAGCAGAAGCTTCACAGGTGTTATATACCAAGAAAGAAATGCTATTTGCTTTACAAATTTCCCAGTGTCCCCTGAGGACAGAGAGTGTCTCTGAGATGTAACAACCATGTTGTTGTTTATCTGTCCAAAATGGGTTAGGAAAATCTGCTGTCAGGATCACTAGCAAACAAACAGCAGCATGTTTGTAGAGCTCCTAAGGTTGTTTTCATAGATGAGGCTTGTGGCTGACCTGTCTGTAACCACTGTTACACTGGATTGTCCGACTGTCTTCAGTGTTATCATAACTCCTACCAAAACTCCATTGCTAATGCTTATCCTCCCCCTTAGGAAGCTGAAGACCACGGGACTGCTGAAATCTCCCTGTCTTTCTCCTCCCCTAGATCCTGCAACATGAAGTCTTACTGCTTCTAACTGCAGCCCTTCCAGACAAGCATTACATATGTGCAGCAGTGACCCTGAGCAAGGTCACCACTACTCAGTGGGAGCATCAACCTGCATCAGCTGGGTGCCTGCATCAGCTGCAGGCAGATTGCAAATCCTTATCTGCTGTGTGGGCACAGAGACGAGCTGTGCAGCAGTCTCCTAAGATTTGCTCAGTAAGGCCCTTCAAAAGAAGGTCCCTGAAAAAAAGCCTAAGACTATATATCCGAAGGAGAATAAAGCTTCCTTTCTTGGCACACCTTTAAAAGTTGTTCAACAAAGGGAGGTAAAAATACCCAAATTACCAGTTGTTTTTCATCTAAGTGTTCAGCTTCTTGCCAACAGGCTTGAACTTTTTTTATGATATGTTCACACCAGGAAAAAACTCCATGTGCCCCCTTCTAATCCTTCCCTAAACCTCACCCTTACTATGACCCGTGTTATGACCCATGCAGCTACCAGAAAGCTGTTGACCACTGCTTATCCTATCAGTCATAGCTATCTTAATATTACCTTTCTCCCTTTTGTCTAATTAGCTATCTCCATGTCCTGTAGGTAGGCACAAGAATCAGATTTCTTAGCTGCTACCCTGACACAGATAATATTTTAAGTGTGCTTGGGGCCTGCAGGGGCTGCAGCAATGAAGGGGGTGAGGGCTATCATACCAACCTGATGAGCTACCTGAGATCTGGATGTGCTTGGGTGAAGCTGAGGGATTTAGACCTGGGCTATTTCTCACCAAGCTATACTTCCTATCACTCAAAAAAAAAAAAAATCATATGATGTTATTTTTAGTATTATTTAGCTCTGTTAAGAAGAGAAATACGAGAACCAGAGCTGGCATTGAACCCAGCACACAGGATGAGATCTACACTGTGTCCCTCCACAGTCTGAGGGTATTTGTATCCTGAGTCCCCTGTTAGAAAAACAGGGAGGCAAGTTGTGAAATATAGATCTGAGTTCAGGTTCAGACACAGAATTCTCAGGGTATTCAGATCCAGCAGATGCAGAAACCAGGAAAAAATCAAACAAACAACAAAAAACAACCACCCAAACAGGCAAACACACCAACCAAACAAAACAGGAGAGAGAAAATGAAGGAAAAGAGAGTGAAGAAGAAAAAGCGGGGGAGGGGGGAATTCTTCATCCTGACGAAAGCAAGACAAAACACTTCATTAAATGTTAATGATACACTAATTTTTGGCTAAATGTTTATTCTTAATTTCTCTTCTAACTCCTTTGCCTGTATTATTCCTTTGTTCAACCCAGCTGTCTCTCAATCTGCTAAAGAAATATAACTTCCCACTATTCTTTAAGTGTAAGGTGCAGCAAGCAATGCCTGCCAACTATTTTTGCTCTAACTGGGGACCCCTGTCTGGGCCCCAGTTAGCATTTTCTCCTTTCTAGATTCTCATCCACTGCTGATACCTACAAATGTGCCAAGTGAGAGAAGCATCTACTTTTTCCTACCCATATACACTGGCACTTCTTGTCCCAGAGGCTCTGTGGCCATTTCTATTTTCTGATTTGGCATTTTTTCTGATCCCTTAGCCAGTTTGGAGCAAGCAACGACCTTTCACTACAAGCAAGTGGTGGTACAATGTGTTCAGCACAGAGCAGACCAAGGGTGTACATGAACATCTGTCCTGCGGAACTGGAGCCAAACTGGAACTAAGGAGGTCCTTTAAGAAGCATGTTTGTATTACTGATGACCTTTTGGAAGAAATGATTGCCCTGTCCCATTTCTTCAGCCAAATTTGGCTTGCCTTGCATTGCACAGGCTTGATGAGCATGCAGCTGGGATGAGTGCTTTCCACCCAGTGGCAGGAGTGCCCTCACAGGTAGGAGGAGCCTGAAAGCCCACAATTGCATATGGGTTTTGGAGAATTAATTTCCTTGTTTTCCTCAGAGGTCATGCTCTTTCCACTGCTCGACCATGTAAACAGACTAAGGGATTTGTTTTTGTTTTTTTTTTTTTTTAAAGACTGCTCTACTCACCTAAAACCCCAATGAACTCAAAATTTTATCAGCTCGTTTCTGAAAGTCAGGCCTACTGCTCCTCCATCAAGACTGAATTTTCCTGAAGTAATCAAAATGCCTCCAAGCATGGCCATACTAAGAAGGGAACATCCATATTCACAACTGTTTGTATGATCACCGATGTCCCATATGGGAAAGGTGAGGAGCTGGTGCATAAACCTGGTGTCTTCATTTTGACACCCACCAGAAGTCATATCCTAAAGTGTACTTATATTAATACATTGAAGTTTCTGCTAGATAAAGCATAGCTGAAAGCAGAAACTTTAATTCTTAGTCTTATGTGGGTGCTCTGAAGATTGGCCCGGTTGAAATGAGCCTCAAATCAAACCGGTTTGGGGTTTAGGAGACCTGGTTCTTCACTTATCACTGTCTTCCCACCATATACATCTAAGACTGTTCCTCCAAGACACATCCTGCCAAGTCCAGCTCCTAGATTTGGCAGTGTAATCTGGTGCTTCTTGAAGACAGATAGTGACCTTATGGCTGAAATCTTTCATGTAGAAGAAGATCAGTATAATTTTAAGAGGTGGCATACCTTGCTGAGTGTGGTTCACGTACTATCATGCAGGGTTTTTATTTAAGATGCTCCAGAGGTGTCCATGAACCATAAATCAAGCCAAGTAACTCATTAGGAATAGGTATTTCTAATGCAGACATCTAAGGGAAAGTGAGATTATTCCCAACCCCCTGAGTCCATGACTGTTACTCTGATTATACACCTTGTGATATTCAGATTTAAAATTCCCAGGGTAGGGACTGTAGACAAGTTCTGTATTGATTTAGCATCAGCACCTGACAGGGATCAGATGTCTATGGGAAGATGCTAAACACAGATTACACAGCATAAAGAATAAATAAAGGGTTGTTCAGGATGGTTAATTTTATCTTTTTTTTTTAATTGCTTACTTTATTTTGAGATAGCCCTATGATCAGTGAAGCACCTCTGCCTTCTCTTGTCCTGTCTCTGAAACTGAAGATAGTATTTAAAAATACTGAAATTTAGGGGCCAGGCTACCAAGATGTGTAAACTGGGCATAACACTGATAGCAGTGATGCCCCAGTGAGCAGACTGATCTTGAGAAAGTGAACAGATACAGAGTGAGTTTAAGAACTTTACAGTAGAGATAAGGAAGGATATGCATATTATTCAGTAAATCTCAAACTCCTGGTGATCCAGATGGTCCCTTTGCTCTTTTCCTGATGTGTGATCATTAGCAGAGATGTGTAGCCCATCAGTAAATCAACTTAAATACTTTGTTATAATAGTCCTCATTACAGAACATTGATAGATTAACTGTGCTCTCTTTCAGTTTATGAGCAAAGCTCTTTGCTCTCCCTGGCAGTGTGATTAATGTGAGGTTCACATACTTAACATTAGAGACCAGTATTTATGGCCTTAAAAACATCAAGAAAAAAGCAAAATGTCTGCTGTGACAGCATATATAGTACAAGTGTCAAATCTTATCAAGGATCCTCTCATCCATTATAGCTTCAAGAGGTGCTATCATTTACCAAGCTGACCTGGCAGACCTCGGAGCCTCATTGTAACATTCTTTGTATGGTAATCCAGTTAAGAGCAAAATGCAGGCTAAGTGAGACATAGCTTAACACTTTCATATACTCCATAAAACCATTACTGGGAAAGAAATCATCAACAAGCCAGACAAAGGCATTCTTCTCCAAGGGGGAAGGATGGAGTCAAGCTTAGCCAAGTGAAATGATTTTCTCCCTCCCTTGTAGCACACACACAAAAAAATGTAAGTGAACAGTGGTGCCATTACTGATGTGTGGGTGACGTAATTTTGCAGGGGGACCATAAAGTAAATTGAGGCATGGTCCAGGCCAAGCCATCACACCAACATTTGCAATGGTTAGAGTTGTCTTCAATGATAATATTCTTTAATCATAGGGGTTGAAACTTAGCAGGGGCTTGCAAAAGAGTTATAATGGGTTTGTCTGCAATGCAGCTCGAAAGCTTCAGGGAGCACAATAACCATTTATATTGAACTAATTCCTCTTACAGGACTCAGAATTCAAAATTTTGAGTGAGGAAAACAGCTCTAAGATCTCAAGTTTGGACATCCTGTTGCAAAGCCAAAATTCTCAGAAAGACCTGGATTGCCCTCCACCTCCCACACATCAGGGACGTGTCTGTAATAGACAAGTTCTACTTGAGGAGCTGCACTGCTCAGTGGTTGCCATCACAACATGTTTCATAGATGAGCTTGGAGACAGCTTGACCAAGTTGATTTATTAATATGCTCCTATAATAGGACAGGTATTACTTAATGACTAATACTGGCCCTATGCAAGATCTCAGTTAAGTACTCAAAAGCACTTAAACATGCACGTATCACAGATACACCTTAATATCATTGACTTCAGTGAGATACTGGCATGAAGTTAGTCAAGAACATGCTTAAGTATGTTCGTGAATCAGGGCCATTATTTGATTAAAACTACTTGTGGAATTTGTGAAAATGCTGACAGATTACAAAAGTCTCATTGACATAAAGCTGATTGATTATTTGTCCAGAAATGTGAAGGACTATCATCCAGCTTCCTCTCTTTGTCTGAACTGGTTCAAAAGACACATCTCTCGTGTGCTGAAGTTGAGTAAGTGCGAAGAGCTCCAGTGTGCTTTGGTTTCAGTGTACTTTTCAGTTGTTTTAAGACACACAATGATAGGGAGGTTCAGGGATTGTTATTCCTGGACATGTTTTGCCATGTCTAAACCTAAAGAAGCTGTGTGCAGGATCAGGTCGTGAACCAATAAAATACAAACAGTAGATAGAACTAAGTTTGAAAGGAAACCAAACAGCCTTGAAAGATTTAACCAGCTTTATCTACAGAGCTGTGCATCAAATGAACAGGCTGATTCTCAAAGGGGAGACTTTAACTAGGGTCGTAATGCACTATCCAACTTCCATCCAACAGTAGATCCCATGCAAAGAGCCTGCAGGCAGTGTTGTTTCACATCACCCCCACAATTTGAGGGTTAAAACACTACCCACTACTATCTGGGAAAAGGGTTTGGATGTTTTCTGGTTTGGAAAAGTTTCTTTTTCACGATAAAGAGCTCTCAAATTCAGCTGTAATCCTTAGTTAAGTCACTGCCTCTAAATGCCTGGAGTCAGTGGCAGCTTTGCTGAGCTGTGCGGAGATGGGAGCTTACAAAATGTCTCCATTTGATGTAAGGGGGAGGGCTTGCTGAGGAGTTCACATTTATCCAGAGATTTATCGGGGGAGAGGGGAGGCTTGTGCCAAATTTGAAAGAGAACATGCTTCTGCGAGATAAATTAATTTTCATGTTTATTTATCTAGAGTAGAAAAACGGTCCTGCCTAGTAGAGCATATGTTGGGAGTAATGAAAGACAAACGTCAGCTTTTGAAGGAAAACACCCATTCATCAAAGGACATGGAAGAACAAACAACTTGTTCATTAAAACACAATTGAAAGGTGGCTTCTTCACTCCACCTGCTTTCCCAAGTTGGGGGTTGCATGGGAAACTGCTGCTCTCCTCACTTTCTACTTACTCAGTGCCTTGGAGCAGATGAAAGGCTTTTCCCATATCAAAGACTGGCAAACCCTCCCTCCCCCAAAACCTAGGTCCACGGTACTTCACCAGTTTTTCTCTACTGTTTTGGAGAAGGCCATGTCTGCGTTCAGTCCAAGCCTTTTGTTATAGATACCTGCTGAAGAACTGCCTCTGTACCTAGGTCAAATTCTGAAAGCTACTCTGTGCTCTCATCGCGAGTCCTTTTGGTAGGCACTGGAAGCTGGTAATATGATATATCCCAGGGATCCCTCTGAATAGGAGGAAGCAATCAAAATCTTCTAAATTTTCCCAGGATGGGAAAGCAATTTCCTCCTCCAGCTGTAAGAACGGAGCAGATTGAAAGGTCTCAGGGAAAGTAATTATTGCCCTTTGATGAGTCTGTCAGGAAGCTGAGACTGGCTCATTGGTGTGAATAAACATTTTTGTCTTTGACCTAATTGTCTGTGTAAATCCAACAAAAAGAAATCATCAACTTAGTGTGACTAACATTTATATCCCCGTGTGTAATACCGATTTCTTTTATGAAGTGTCATGCAGATACATGGACATAGATTAGTAATAACAATAAGGACAATGACCAACCCATGTGGTAGGTATCCCAGATAAATCCACCAAGGTTTGGGCTCTGGATGGTTTACATTGTTTTGCACTGCTCTATTCATTTTCTATGATTTTTCTGGCCGGTTCTCAGTGAGGCTTTTGATTAGGTCTTTCATAATAGCAGTCTTCTGCATCTCTGGAAGCCATAATTAATTAATTTCCATAAAACCATGAAGTATGACAGAGAAGTACAAGTGTTGCTATGGCTGCCCCTCAGATTGCCTTTTAGTATAGCATCACAAATAAAAGCTCAAGATTAGAAAATTACCGAATCACTGGTGGATTTTTGCACACTTTTAATATGAAGTCATAGTTCAGTTCAGTCCTTTAAAAAGGGGTCATCTGGGCCCAAAAGATCATATTTACTGTTCCCAGTTGTCAGCAATGACTTGCTGCTTAAAAAAAAATAGGGAGACTTTGAGACTCCTCCTTAAGTGTAGATTAGATATAAAAAGAAATGAGTGGTAGAGAGAAATTCTGCTTTGCACTTAAAATCTGCAGACTGGACCTGGGAAGGAACAATATAGCTTCAATCTGGGAACACCTTGTAAAACCGAAGCCTAGAAAAATGTGCGTAGGTAAAATTACTCACCATCCTGATAGCAAAACATTGGTGTTGACGTTTCTTTGGATGTAACTGGAAACTTACTAACGATGATCCACTTTAGCTGGGGATTTTCTTAACCTATAAAGTTCAAGTAGCTGTTTCTTCTCCCCAGACCACTGATCTGGCTTTGCTGACTCTGAGACTAAATAGACGCCTTGTGCAAGTGACCTTATTGACAACGCTTGGCACATAGGCTTTTATTTTCGAAAAGTGAGCAAGCAGACACCCAGGTCTAACTTGTGATCTATTAATATATCTAGCTGGGACACAGCAAGGCCACAGGCATCTCAAATTGTACATTCGTTTGTTTGAATAGCATACTACTTTGTGCCCACGCACAGCCCAAGCCTGAGAGTTTTGTGGGCCAGGAGGGAGGGGCGCAGTAAGCTGAACTGCCTGGGGAAAAGCTGGCACATGAGGAGGCAGACTCCTCTTTTTTTCTGTTTGTGTTTTTGTTTGTTTGTTTGGGAGGGTTTGTTTGTTTTTAGTTTAGTTTTTTTTTGGTTTGGTTTGGTTTGGTTTTGGTTCCTCAATCCAAAGAATAACCTGGATGGACTTCCCAGACACCAGATCAAGTTGGGCCATAGGAACTCATTCAATAGAGCCTTGAATTTTGGCACAGGCCTGTCTATTAGAAATTCATCAGGCTGCTTTTATAAAATAAAATAAAAAATGCTTTCTTCATTGCTTTTGAAAAGAAATTACTCTGGCAAACTGCCACACACTTCACAGAGCACAGGTTTTCTCCCTTATCATCTGTGTAGCACTTTGGGTTTTCACAGAAAGACCCCTTAGTATTTTGACGTAAAATTGTTAACACATTTGAGTTTCTTCCTCCAATTGGAAAAAAACAGCACCACAGCCAGTAGGAAGATACAATATGAGAGCAATGAGGGTGGCATTTTTCAACTATTTCCCATGTGGGTACCTCAAGACACTTCACAGGTCTCCAGAAAAGTTCCATAATATCTGTCCTTGCTTATCACTACGAGCACTGCAGTAATGAGAAATTGAGCATCGGTCCTATGGGAAATGGATGATGAAACAAAGCTAGAGCCTAGACTTTCTCAAGGCATCCACAAACACAGAGGAAGACTCTCTCTGTAATAACCCTTTGACCACTAATAAGAAATTTTCTCTGTGTTTCCGACCATGGCAATCTAAAGCCTTCCCTGGATCATAAGAAATAAATCCATTTCCTCCTGCTCACAATGCTGAGGTTAGCTTTGTGAGTCTAAAGAAAGTTTCAACTCAGTGTTTGCAGTATAAAGTTTAATATACACAACTGCCCTAAGTTCATAAAGTAAAAAATTTATGGAATGAAACTCAAATAATTTAAAAAATGTGAAAAATATACATTCAATTAAAGATGGATCAAAATGATTTATTTGTGCAGTAGTGTTGAGAGTATATGTTGGGGAATATTGCAGCACAGTTCATCTTTCTGCTAGAGGTGAATCTGAGTCACCATTCTTGGATCTGAGAGTGAACTTTCTCATGATTTATGAGGAAGTTTTTAGATCTCACTAGGGAGCATTAACTTCAGTCTATAAAGTTGGTTTGGGTTGCACTTTTTTTTTTTTAAAGAAGTCTACTACCTGGAGATACCATTCACTTAGGTCCAAGCAGTCTCCTATAGGGCTTTCCAGATGGTGCAGTAATGCTTCTTCTCCCTCTTTGTCCTGTTGGACCAGAGAAGGATGGAGGAAGATGGGAGAAGTGGCTCCTTGTCCGAGGCTTTACTCCCTGTCACTTCTCTCCCTGTATGGCCACTTACAATTAGCACAGAGGATTACACATCAGATAACATTGGTTTTAGGTTACTATGTGTTCATTTCATTGTTAAAATCTCAGCCTGTACTTTACTTTAACCTGTGTTGTCATTTATCTATACCTCTGTCATTTGCCTTTACCTCTACCATGTTTTATAGCTGCCTTTTTAGGACTCTAGGAAAAAAATACAAACTGATGCTGTTCAGTGTCTACTCTGAAGGGTCTGTGCTTTTACATGGTGTGTGAGCATGAGGGCCACAACCCATGTTCTGAAGGAAGGTTCATGCTGTGTGGGTTCTGCTGGGCTGATTCAGTGGAGAATACGCTAAATCATACGTGAACACACCATTCACAGGCTATGGTTTCTTCTGAGCCTATGTCAATGTTATGCCAAGAGCAATGTGATATTTGAAAACCATCTTGTATGTATGTTGAGGCAGGGAGTTGGACTGCATGATCTTCCTGGGTCACTTCCAGCTTAAGCTGTTCTATGACTCTATGACTTATAGAGAGTCATTGACCAAAGGAGAATTTTATATCCCTGCAAGATTTTGCCATTTAATAGATGCTCCACATCAAGATCATTCAAAAGATCACTCAGCACAGTGACAATCAGCACTTTATCTGCAGAATAAGCTTTAGCCTGACATAAGAGTAATATTAGTAGATATGGGATCCCAGCATACAAACTCTGCCTGATTTGACCAAAGGTGTATAAACTAATCCCACATGTTTGGGTTATCTCCCTAACTACCTGGTCTACAACGTAGGAGCTATTGTGTTTGTCATGTAAGTGACCAAATGTTCTCTGGGCAAGAGCAAAACTGCTTCCAAAGCCCAGAAACAGAGCACTGAATATAGGGTGGGAGATGAAGATGAAGATCTTGGTCTAAAATAGGCAAAGCAGACTTGAATGTGGGTTGCTAGATTTCACATGGATGCCTAATTGCTGGGCTACTGTGTAAGGGGTTAGTATACTTCTCATATTATTCTAGGTGAGATAGTTCTCACTCTTTTCTCTCTGACCCAAAATTCCATCTTTGTAGGAACATGTACCTGCCCATGAAATGCTTCAACAATGTGTTTTCATACAGAAGGAGACCTGAAGCTTTCTAGTAAATATTATTAAGAATCTTTAAAGGTAAGTTAACAGTTATTGTCAGTGCTCAGGATCTGAACATTTCACTTTCTGGCTGAAATATTTTTATTTAAATTGCACTTTTGCAACATGAGGAATATTGTTACTGGATTCTGATTTGTTGTGCTTTCCTTCTCTTTTAAATATAAAGCGGAGGTTCAATGAAAGCAACTTTTTGGCTTCTCTATCTAGTATAGCCAGAGGGCAGCAACAAGAAAAAAAATAAAGAAAAAATGACAAAGTCTTTTCAATCTCCTGACCATGTAGGTATGATGGCATCATTGTAATTATTTTTACTATTATCAGAAAATCAAAAGCTACTTAAGAAAACTGTTGGCATCACTACCTATGCCTTATAAGGTAGAGAGAAGCTGAGGCACAGGAGGAAGAGGTAACTTGTCCCAGGCTGCCCAACAGTAACAGCTGACAGTAGCGTCTATGTCTTTTAAAGCTTGCATTAACATTTGCTTTGCTCCAATAGAGAGTGGATTTGACCATTTGGTGCCAAGGTCTCAATGCCCACACTTCTCTATGTTTGAGGAGGTTTCACTCTGGAGTATTTCCAGTCCATGCCTGAGAACTGAACTCTCCTTGGCTGCTGGAGCACATGAAGAGCATTCCTGACCCACAACCTGACAAGCCATGCCGAGCATTTATATTGAGAGCAGCTCATTGCCAGGACTATATTAGAGTTGCTATGATATATGAAGGCTGAGGCAGCATTTTGCACTGTCTCAGGTGTGGTATTTGCTTTTTTTTTTTGCTTTTGTTGCATTTCTGTTGCTTTTGCTTCTTGTGTTTCTTGAGAGCCCTGCCGATGGACTGTGGCAACTGCCACAATAATTTGTAACTTGGAGCCAGAGGGAGCTCCTGGGAAACGGTGACCTGTGTCATGGCTGATGGGGAATGTCCTCCAGGTCACCAGGCTTAGCAATACTCCTGTGTTGTGGTGAGGAAAGGCCAAGAGTTTTCCTCACAAAACCCAAAGGAGACTGATCCAGCTGTGAGAAACAGCTGTTTCTGTTAAATGCTGGTGAACATTGTATAGAAAAGAATTGTTGACTCTGGGCTGTGCATTTTTCACTGTTTTTTCAATAACTGCAGTATCTGAATTTGCAATCTCAGCTACCTAAGCATAAATGAAAAATGCCTACCACATAAATAAATAACCAATTAAACTAAAATCAATCTTGATATACACAACAAAGACCAGTGATCGAAGATTTGTCTGTTAAACTTACACACTGCCATAACTTCAGGCTAAACAAGTCTGAACCAAAAAGTGTTTTGTCCCAAGTCTGTATATTTTATAGGAAGCTGATGCTTATTTTCCATGGGAAACTAATTTTTCCAAAGGACAGTTTGAGCTTGGCGGCTCAGCACAGTGCTGCTGTGACAAGCTGCTCTTTTAGCAGCTCTGACAGATTTTTTTGGGACATATTTATTTTTTCAGCTAAGTCATGAGGCCATTGACAGGTACAGAGTGGAATGAAACAGAATGCAGGGAAGCACACAGGAAAGTTGGAACACAAACTTTTTCACTGACATAGCCAGATAAGACACAGGTTGAAGCCACATTTTTGTCGCACTCAGTAGAAAGGCATTAGTTATGGGGTAGTCCAAATTTGCTGACCAAGTTAAAGAACCTGAATGGAAAATTCTGTGTCAAGTAGACTCAGAAGTTATTTTTTGGTTTTCTTGCCAATATATAAGATGTAAATGGTCTTGCTTGATCCAGACCTGCATTTTTTAGGCTAAAAAAATTATAAACCAAATGAAAAACACCTTCCAGCTCCAATTCTGACCTTGGTGAGAAGGAAAAGTTTCTGTTTAGCTCTTACCCATGTTGACACTTCTCATGCCTAAATGCACCTTAAAATAGAGAATTAAATGGAAAACAATCCTAAAGGCTGAAAGGCACAGTTCCCCCAAATTCAATGTTTTCTGAAACTACTGTCTTTCAAAATGTCTTATTAGTTTAAACATGAAATTAGACATGTGAGCTTGGACAGTTACTCAAAACAGTGTCTAATAAAATGTAATTCTCAGATGAATCAGGCCATGAACATTTTGTAATGCATAGACTGGTATATTTATTCCTACTCACAAGTCTCCCCAGGTACCACGAGACTTCAGCCAGTGTCAGTTGTGGTGATGCTCTCTGGGAAACAATGTCTAGAACTAACTTTGTGACTGCACATCCCAGTAGACCTTTTTGCAGGCTATTTGTCACTGAGAACTGCCCAGAATGCAGAAAAAAAGGGCTCAAAGTGTACCCAATCACAAAGATCATCTTCAGAATATCAGCTCATCCCAAATCCTTTCCTATAAGTCGTCAATGACCTGAATCATTATTCTCTTCCAAAATTCTTCCTCATGGATGGAAACTGGCAATCCTTCTTGCTTTTGTTACTGAACACAGCCAATTCACCCACAAGATTCTTCATGGGCAAAATAAACTAATTGCATTCAATGTTATACTTTCCTCATGCACTGCAGATTATTTCAGCACTGAAAAGAGTTCAGGCATAACCACAAATCCTCAGGAAACAGAACTCAAGAGATATCCAATGATCAGGAATCTCTAGAAACTGAGCTGTATTTTGAATTACTGGCTTGTAAGCAGCCAGTTTGTTTAAAGAAAAAAAGGAAACTAAAAAAGCCTTTTCATGTGAATGAATATTTATAAAATAAATATTAAAAATTCTGTCTACTCTTCTAATGGTAAATTTCTGTAAATTTATAGAAGTTATTCAAAAGTAGTTACTTGCCAAAATAGGCAACAACCTGAATTTAGGACTATATAGTCTATGACAATTGACAATCATACTGCATAAAGCATTGATCATGTCAAGTGGTAGCTGGTATATTGGTTCATACCACGCTATTGACTTCATACCACTGTAATTTGGAAAAAAAACACATTGGAAAAGTAATTAGGTCAATGGTTGAACATGATGCAAGGTTTACAGGACACATGGATTATCATCAGGAAATTCCCTTCATTGTTCTGTCGGTGAAGTACCTGAAAGCAGTTGAGTTCATCTATGTTCCTCACCACTCAAGAACTGATCAAACTGTCTGTTGGTACAGGTATAAAAATGATGGCAAAAAGGCACCCATGCCTTTGTATTCAAACCAATCTTGCAGTTACGACCCTTTGCTCTGACCCGTGACTGTGCCCACACTAATAGTTTAAATGAAACACAATCACCCATCCTGTAAAGTTGACAAAATTGTTCTTTGTAAACTTTCATCCTGTGCCAACTAAAAGTCTCCAAGGCAATGCCCTGGAAAGGCTGGGGAGATAGAGCACTTCAGGACCTGTTCCTGGTAGGCAGCTGGTCCTGGGGCCAGGGATGTTCCCAGGGTCATTTCATTTATTGGTACAAGCACAGCTTCAGCAGACAAATTTCCAAATGGTGTAGAAATGTCATGCTGGGACTTGCAGGATCCTGGAACTGTAAAATGATACATTTTCTGCAGAATGACTTCCACTCATTCTCCAAGCTCATCAGCTTGTACCACAGAATACTGCAGGTTGTTCCAAGTTAACAAAACATAATATTACCGTTGCAGTGACCCCTTGAGAGCCCTGAAGTGCACAGCACTCTGCAATCATGTTACTAAAAGAATGTCCCCACCACCAAAAAATGTATAATATAAGCAAGACAAGAACCAGCAGGGGTGTAGATGGACAGAAAACAATGAGATGATCTTGAAAGGCACTACAGGAAACTGCTCAACTGTAATCACTGCCACATTTTTTGTAGGCATTAACAAGGCATTTTCGAAAGCAAGTAGAGACGTTTTCACATCTGGGCAAGAGTATCAGAACATTGCAGATCAATCTTCACCCATTTTCCCAAGTAAAGGAAAGCATGCTGAGATGCATAAAGGGAAGATCTGCTAATGCAAAACCCAGCTCGTTTCCAAATGGCAACTGTCAGGACACCTCTCCTAGGACTCCCCATTCATAGTCTTTCCCTATGTTTTGTAGCAAATGCTTTACATTTACACATTCTTTCCCTCTCCTGGAAGCCCTGCCAACTCCCTACTGGATTCTTTCCCCCTTTTCCTCATCACCACCAGTGGTCGAGGCCAAACACTCTTCATTATGCGCAGCTTCATGATGTCCAGATTCAGTTCTTGCTGACATCACTTCAGATGGGCTTAGGGAAGTCCAGTGAAACATAACTGCCTCTGAGTATGTAATCCTGACTCACAGTTTTTGAGAGGACAGGAGGACTCAGAGCCACAGCTCTTGAAAATGTGTAGTGAGATCAGTTCTTTAAGTATAACCCTAACTTTCACATTTTGCAGACTAAGGCAAACCCTTCCGTTTCATGAAGTTATTTCTTCTAAGCCAACTTAAAAATCTTTGATGCCCAGCTCTCAGCTTTTCATAGTCTAATAGAAACTTATAAAACTTTAAAGCTATAAATTTTACTGGTTTGTCTGTTCCAGGAACCATCTCAGGCATCCTGATTCAGACAAATTCCTTTGACTTAGCTCCAGTATAGCTAGTCTCCCTCACCTCATTTTATGGTCCATGGAGAAAAATAGGAGCTTCTACAGTTCAGGGCATTTAACTTCATCTGGTGTCTTCTAGCAAAATGAGTTCTGCCCTAGAAAAGCTTTCTTTCCTTTTCATAAGAGGAGTCAAGGGGAACTCACCATGTAGTCTACACCTAAAGTTAGGTGAAATTAAGCTTGTTCAAAAAGTAGGAGTATTTATTTTTGTGATTAAATTTCAAGTTTATTCCCTTAAAGATCATTGTGGTTTTGCTGACTGGAGATGTGGCTGCCAGGGTTTACAGCATGGCCAGGGTTTACATCATGGCTGGTCTTCATCACCAACAGGCAAAGAGTAGTTTGATATTTTATGTACCTTCTCCCTTTCTGTAATTGTGCTCTTCACTCCAAAATATTCCCTCCTTTCTCTCAGAACCTTCTCCTTCCTCTGCTCAAAAACAAGAGCTTGTAATGTTGCTTATCCTGGTTAAACCAGGAATAACCTCATACAGAGCTTTCCAGAAGAGTTGTGCTGGTTTTCTCCACTTCTCATTTGAATCCCTGATGAATTCAGCAAACTGCCTCTCAGGCACTGAGAGGGTGATACTGCTCTAGGCAAGCAGGTGCTGTGAAGGCAGGTAAAACATGCCAAAGACACATGGTTAGTGGTCTTTATAGAAAAGGTTAGCTCTTCCTACATGCACACAGTTTCCCTCTCCTTCAGGGGACAACATCCATCAAACACTATAGCTCAATTTTTTATTGGACTGTGAGGGAAAAGAGAAGGGATGAAGATCACCACAGTGAGCAATGACACAATTGAAGGTCTGAAGACCTGCCTTTGACATATCTCTTGAAACCTTCTTACACTCTTCCTACACAGTCATCCATGAGTTCTCATGGCCATGAGGCCACCTGTGGAAAATTAAAGAAAATCAGATGAGCCACAACAGGGGCCATCAATGCATAAACCAGAGGAGAGGGAATTCCTCTCCCTCCAACCATGCTGGATTGCTGGCGTCTGTTGTGACTGACCTTGTACTGGGCACGTGCACAGAGGGAAGGGAGTGCCCCATCGTGGCAGCCACGATGTCTCACTTCAGCCATAGTGATAGACAGTGCTGTACTAACCCCAAATTACAAGGCAAGGCAACTTTTTTTTCACCGAAATGTAATATGGAAGCACAAATATCTCCTGCTGAAATATTAATTGATTTAAAGATCAGCTTTTCTTTACTTGAGGTTAGATATGAAGTTGGCCTGAACAATTTGATAAACAGATAACTTTAGATAGAGATTGCTGTTTCATAATACAAGTGCATGAGATCAGAAGACACCGAAAGCTCTTTGCCCTTAGATATGTTGTATGCTGAATTTTACACATATGAATGCATTTTTTATTAACTTTTTTTTCTGAGTCTCCATCCTACTTTTATTCCAAAATAATTTTTCTAAGTGACTTCTTTAATGTGTAATAACACGTATTGACTTTCTTCTGAATCTAAGCCAGGATGCAGGATGCCTTCATCTGGTTTCCCCCTCAAACTCCCTTAAAGCCCAATAAATCTGTGACTATTTCCTCTCTGAAGCCTCGGAGGATATAGAATTACTTCACAACTCCTCGAGCCCAGAGCCCTCAGCATGGCTGATGGAAAGCCAAGGTCAGAATGGAGTTGCTGAAATTGGGAAGTGAAAGAAAAATAGTCCCCTGGAAAGGAGGAAAGCTCAGTGACAAAAACAAGTCCCATTTGGAATTACAGCATGATGGTTATCAGACATCACAGAGAAGTGTGTGCTTGCCTCTACAAACTGTTAAAACAGTAGCAACTGTCATATGGTTCCAGTCATAGCCTATCATTAACAAAAACTCTGTAACAGCATTTGATGTAGTCACAGGCCAATGCAATTTAGTTTTGTCATTGTACCATCAGCAGTTCCTTACTTTTCCTGTAAAGGGATAAATTATGTTTCAGCTTTAATTTTATACAGTGTCATTGAAAAAAGAGCCACTTATACTCCCCACATTGCTACTGTATGATCCATGTCGTATTAAGCTCCATCTTTAGCATAAGTTTTATCAAGTTTTACATTATATTACATTTCATTTACACTGAAGTACAATATCATATATGCTTATAGGTTCAGGCTAAAGGAAGTAAGAAACTGCTTTTGTTACTGCCCATGTTTGTATGGATCTGTGACTGCAGCACATAGTGCAGTGTGGAGAGTTTCAATCTCCAACACTGAAAGAACAGGTTTCTTGCTTCTTTCCCCCACACCTTTCTAATAAGGGAGAAATAAAACCAGTGTGTTTTGCCACTATTTCATTTGCATTCACATGAGGATCAAAGCACATTAACATAAATCTGATGTCTGTGCAAACCCACCTGCTCCTGTTCTCCCATGTGGTGAATTTCCAAGGGCAGGGGGTCTGACTTTTAGGTTTTTCTGTGCATTGCAAAAGATATGAAGCTCAGGCAAAATGTGTGGCAAAAGTCCCCATATACATGGCCTAATAGTCCCATTTTTTTACAGCTTATTGACCTTTATCTATTTGCAGACACACTCTTAATAGAACTTTGAGGACAGAAGGTTTTTGTTATGTGCTAAACAGGTTGATACTTCTGACTCATGTCAGAAAGAAATGAAGAAGCTCTTTCTTCATCAAGATTGTGAAATGTGATGGACGTACGTAAGGAGATATTTGGTGTTGCAGGAATGCATGTAACAGCTTCACCAATACCAGAAACTCATCATCCCTGAATATCCTGACCTGCCATCCATTCAGATATTTCAAGGCCTCACTACATACCCAGACGATGCTGCACAGATACCTTGCATCCCATGGTCCTGATCATCAAATTTGTCTTTACAGCTCTTCCTCTAAACAGAATAAAGGAAAACTGCTCAGTTTGAGAGTGTCTTTATCAAAATTACTTTCTTTAATATCCTTGTAGATTCAAAGAAGGATTTGTAGGTGTATCACTGTAGTTTAATCATCCCTCTCTTTTCCACTGTGTGATCCTAGCTTTACAGAAGCTAAACCATTAAAATATGTGTTTCTCTCACAGCATGGACACTTGGCTCTAAGCATTACTTAGAGGACATGGGTAAACACAGGAAAAGACATCACAGCAGGAGGAAAGTGATTGTGAAGACAGTATGTTCTGACAGCAATTCAAAATTACCAGTAGGTTACAGAGTAAGACTTGCTTTATTTAAATATCCAGCAGGTATCAGCCCAGAGAATAGTTGATTCTGTTCCTATAGCCAGTGCTGTACACACGCAGGGAACTTAATTTGGTCAAGACCATAAAGACAAGAAAAAGGCAGATAACATCTCTGAAGGATGCACCAGGCTGAGAGATTGACCCTGAGTCTCCTTTTGCCCTCAGCAGAGAAAGTAATCTAAGGTGAGGAAGAGTACTCCACAGCAAAACTGGAAAGCAGCAAGGCAAGTCTGGGCTTTTCCAGCCTAAGGGAGTTTTTTGTTTTTCATTTGAACACCTGTGAGGTTCTCAGACCAAGATCTATAACCATGTTGGGTTGGGAGGGGAACATGGCACAATAATTGGAAAGGTCAGCGAAGCTCCCAAACCCTAATGTAGACCAGACCCTTGGTTGTGCAGGGATACAAAACAAGGCCCAGTAACAGATGGACAAGAAAAGCCACTCCTGGGGAAGAAGGGGACAATTTTGATTTAAATAGACCTTTTTCTTGCTATGTTTTTGTTTCTCTGGGCAGCCCACCACTTCTACCCACACACTTACTTCTTGAAGCAACTCCCAGCATTGCTGGCTCTGCCCAAAACACAGGTGAGTGTGCCTTGCTATGCACCTTAGCTTGAGCTTTCCCTTTGCCATCAGCACACCTCACCAGAGATGTGTTTCATGGACTCTAGGTCTCCTCTATGAGGAATGAGGGCTTGGAAGAGGATCAGTTTATCCACTGACCACTCTTTAAATGGATATTAGGTTATTACAGGAGATGGCATCTTCTAAGAGACCTTGGAAAAAGTAGATACCCTGGTGGACAGAGAAGTATTCCTACAGGTCTTTGGGAGACTGAGCAGCACACTCCATAATAAGCAAGGAGCGGGAGCAGTTTCTGTCTTTATCCACTAAGTTTAGCTTAATTATTCTCAATAGGAAAACAATTTGAAACAAAAGGGTGGCTAGTAGCTGTGGCCATTGATCAGTGAGGCAGCAAGTTCACAAACCCTTGTGGGATAAACAAAATCTGCGACAAGAGGATAAACTGGAGAAGGATTGTAGGGAGAAATGTCAGAGTCTCTACCATGATGGAATCTGTGATTTTCAGTATCTAGTGGAGTAGTTCACATAAATGAGCTCCCGTATTGATTACTTCTGCTCATAGGAGTAACACAGCCATAGCTGTTGTCTAGGAAGACATTATAAATATAGGGATAGTGTGGTAAATCAGTTCTCATTATTGAGTTGACCTCAGACTGAAAAAAAACTCTTCTCGAGGAAAGCAGTAAACTATTTTCCATGCCTTTCTGGGGACAAGAAGGGGAGGACTGGTCTTTCACAAAGAAATATTTCAGTCAAGCATTAAGAAAAAGGCCAGTGGATGAGTTTGGACAAGTCATACAGTACCCATCACAGGAGATTTTTGAAAAGATACTAGACAAATCTCTGTAACAAATTGGCCAGGTCTAACTGATCTTGCCTTGGGGCAGGGAAAGGATGAAATGCCTTCTAAAGCTCTCTTCCAGCCTTATTTTTTCATTTTTCCACCTACGAAATAATTTCAGACAACTGTGATGTCTTTGTTTCTTATTTTCCCTTAAGAAGCAGTTGGGAAGCTGTCTGTCCACTCAGCAGAAAGCTTGCCATTCAAACCCCTTGAACACAGAAGCTGGCTGCCATCCATTTTGACTAAGTATTTCAAAGAGGAGCTGGGTAAATTGAAGTCCAATAAGATTACCAGTCAGTAACGGTGTTCTTGGATGTGGGGAGCATGCTCCTCTACTTGGGGAATAAGAAATGTTCATGTATTTCACGCATCCCACTAAAAAAACCACCCGACGGGAACAGCTAAGATTGGCTGATACTTATGATCAACGATGATTGGGGTGGTTCTTGGAGTAGTAAATCCAAGATGAAAGATTTCATATCACATTACCAACCCTCGAACCTAAGTATGCCAACAAAATTAACAGAAACCCTTTGGAAACACAAAGAATTCAATTATTTTGGCTAAATTTCCACATCCATGGCAAATTACAGGCTGTCTATTGGAAAATATCTCCTCTCGGTCCTGCCATTTTTTGTTCTTCAGTTCTGTTTATGTTCCCAGCATTTTCCCTTCCTGGCAAAGGCCCAGTGTTTTTTGGGAAGGACTAAAGATAGGCTTTTGCTTCACAGAACACTATTTAGTGGCTGGACAAGGTTGCAATTAGACAGTGTGGTCTTCGATTCCTCTGCAGACCCGTGATATCAAGCTTGTGGTGCAACCTGAAAAACAGCATCCAGATCTGAGCCTTGCCAAACCAAAGCAGTGCAGAAAATCTGACTGGTGTTCAGAGGGGAGTGATAAGGGCTATGTACTTACAGGCTATCAAAAGCCGCTTCGTATCTGGAGTGTCTTCAAGGGGTTTGGAGAGGGATGAAGGGATACACTGACTTTAAACTTCTAATGGAGGGAAGAGCCCATTCCTGCCCATTGATATACAAGAAACCCAGTGAGAGAAGTCTGCAAGTGCCCAAACTTAAGCAAAGACTGTACTTATCTGAAAGCAGGGATGCAGAGCCCAGAGTCACCAGCTTGGGCCTCAAAAACTGTGCACATGGGTTTGCCCAGCATCCAGTAACCCTCCTCATCCAGAAATCAGGGGGATTCAAAACACTCCAACCTTCCCAAGTGATGTAGAGAGGCTAGAAAATTTTAAGAAGACATTTAATTATCTACTCTGTTTCTCATTTGTCTTGCACATTTGAGATTTGATTTTCATGGTTCAATCTGCAACCATGTGCTGGAGGTCTTGATGGACAGAGGGGAGCTCACTTAAAACCCATGCTCTGTCGGATCATTTCACATCTTTTGATGTGTTTACCATCACATCAACCCTCTGTGATGTGGGATTAGAAGTGAGAAATTGAAGCACAAAGTATCCAGTCAGGTTTAAAAAAGATTATGGATGAATCGATATTCACATTTTAAAAATCCAGTCCCACAAGAATGACCAAGAAGACCGTGATAAAGTAGGGATTTTCTCTCCCAAATCCCTCTCTAAAGGCAGTGCTACTCCTGCATTTTAAAGGTTTTTTTCATAATTTTAATTTAGCCTCTTTGAGGATCTAAAGTGAAATTAGAGTCCTAGACTTACAAACAAAATTTTTGTAACAGCTACAAAATCATATAAATATTTCTGAACCCAATGACACGCATAATCAAATTAAATGGAGTTATTTAATATTGTAACTAAAGGCTCCTCAGCGCACATGTCACTATCATATTTGTCTCTCACTGCATATGGAAAGGTCTGGGAAGGGAAAAATAGAAGAGAGAGAAAACCAGGCAGATTAAACAAGAGCCACAGAATTATTCTGGTAGTATTTAAACTCAATTACATTACATAATGAGAGACTGCTCCTCTTATTTCTTTTTTCCATACAAGTAACTGTTTTTTCTAATGTCCTAACATGGGTTCCACATAGATCACCACAGCTGTATTTCACAACACAGCCCCATGTAAAACAAGGAAAAAAAAAAAAAAAAAGTATTGAACAAAGTTTTTAAGAAAGATAAACTTTTTCATCCATAATCTGTCCAAACTATAGTATTTCTTGATGTCCACGAGTTTATCCAGAGACATACAGAAGGGATGAATGAACCCCAGAGAAAAGTTTCAGTTCAATCAGTTCAGCTTTCAAAGCCAGATGAAATCTGAAAAAGTTTCATTTACCCCAGGGAATTTGTGAAGAGAGAGATTCTCACCAAAGAGGGCGATTTTACATTAACCTTCAGGTCAGACTGATGTTGCATTATTAGCATTATTTAATTAACAAAATTCATGCCTTGAAACTTTAAATATTTGCAAATTCATCCCCTATAATGACTTTCATTCATTATTATTTATCTAGGTCCGGAGTCAGCCTGTAGTAGCTCTCATTTCCCGCAGCAGGAACAGCTGAGGGAGACAATCCAGTCACTCTCTGTAGGTGTTTAAATGGGACCAGAGCTCCTCCAGAAATCTGGCTCCAATTATGAGCACTATGTGCTTTGAAAATCTGACCCTCGCGTTCAGTGTCGGCTAGACATTTTACAAACAAGCCTGATGATAATGGCATAGTCATACAGGCAAAGTGCTCACAGCGTAGACATAGCACAGGCTTGGGGCTTTGCCAAGACAGCTATTCTGGTGTAGGATCACACCTCTTCATACCACCAGCTAGTGTGCATTAGTGGGGCTCCACAGTGCGGGCACAGCCCAAGAGAGCAGCCAGCTAAAGATCCCCAGCTGACCATCAGATCTATGTAAAATTTGCCACCAAAATGGCTTTGCTGTGAAAACCTTAGGATTGTGTAGGGAAAAAAACAGGCATTTACATTCGCTGTTAATTTTTTAAAAAATCAAAGCATTTTACTTAAATTTTAAGGAAATGCTGACTTTTTCATATTCTTCTGCTCCCTTTTTAAAATTTTTTTTCCCTCAATTTCATGTTGTCATTTAAAAAACCGCACTCAAATTAGTCCATTTAACTTAAAGGATTTTTGGTTTGTATTTGCCAAAGACTGCTCCACCTTTGTCATCATCCATCTGAATAGCCTGAAGGAAAACACTTTACCTCTTTCCAACTCTGTTCTGTTGATGGTTAAAGGAGAAAGTGATGCTGATGGGCTTGGAGGTTAAAATGCACACACTCCTGATAGATGGATAGAGTCTACCGCTATGTACACAGAAGCTAATAATGCTTTCATTACCACACTCTGCCACCCTGTACCCACAACATTAGTGAAAACGTCCACTGGTGTTTTTTAAAGCACTGTTTCTCATATCTATCCACCTACCTGCAAACTCTTCGTGACCATGAGAAAGTAAATGAAATGTGCATGACTGATTGCTGTAAGTACAGCAGCTTCAGGCAATTAATCTGAGCAATGGCATCTACTAAATACTGTTCTAGGCATCGAGCTCAAAAATCACCATATTGTTGTCCCTTCTCTCTGCCTCTTCCTCATGTACTGGGACCCCATGACAAATCTGGAGATGAGTCATGGTGTGAGCATGGCCAGGTTTTAGGGAGAAGCAGAGAAGAGGAGCAGGAGGCTTTGCTCATCATTGTGCCACAAGGCATGGGCAAAAGCAGTGCCAGGAAGAGAATGGTGAATTTTGCATGGGCTCCATGTGAGAAATTACCATTAAATGTGGGCAAAATGCAGTTAATATCTGTGTACATGCCACTTTCTCTGGGAAAGCCATGCTTGTCCTGTGGGTTTTAATAAAGGACTTCTAGACTTGGCATCCCTGAGATGGGACCGCACTTGCTCCTGTCAACACCAGAGCTTGTAGGGAAGGCTGTATGGATACACACCTACATGCACATTTCCCACCTGGGGGTGCCACTGTGGGCACAGGCTCTGGTGGTCTTTGGTGTATGGGCTGTGCCTGTATCCATCCTTGCTATCCTGCCTTTGGGGCCCTGAACCTTGTCTGCAAGAGATGGTGGTAATGGGCATTTTGGTGGAAAGTACAAGAAACCCTCTAGTGGACAATTAGAGGGAGTGGGTTTAGGTTCCAAAGTGTGAATATTTTTATTGTTCATTGGATTTAACACCAATCTGATATTGCAAAGACCATTCTTCTCTAGGGAGACACCTAACTCTTTTTTTTTTTTGGTGTTTTTCTCCTGGTTTCAGCAGCACCTTAGGCCAATTTCCTGAGTTGGGCACAGATGCTTATCTCATCAGTTTTGGAGGCTGTGCCAATGGGTAGTGAAGGCCAAGAGATCTCCCGGTGGCCAATATCCAGGTAGCATGTGGAGGCCTGGCCTGCTCTATACTAACTGCAGACTAAATGGTGCATTTTTAGAGGTAGTCAGGCATATAACTATATAAGTACCTAAGATTTCCCCTCTGCATCCCTGCAAATCCAACTACCTTTGAGGCTTTCCTGAAAATCTTTCAGTAGTTTAAGTCCTTTTATAGGTTGTTAGGTATTAGGTAAGAGTCTTGACAGGGTCCTAGGGTAAAGCACTATCTCTGTTAGTCTAGTGGTAAGAGCTGGATGGGTTAAGGATTTCCTCACATGGAGTTTTTAAGGTTGCGAAGTCCAGCTTTTTCTGGTCCTTTGTATTCTTGTAGATTTTATTTTTTGGCTGAGCAGGACGTCCTTTATTGTGAGGTACATTTATCTTAGCTACTGCTTCCTTAGCCTAAAGTCCTCCAAGAAAAGCCATGGCTATAAGGGTGCTTTCATATGGTGCTTTCAGCCCGCTTGACCCTGTGACTGCCCTTCTCAAGTATGTCCCCAGAGAGATGGTAATGAACATCATTACAGCTTGGGCCCCTTACCCTGCAGAGGGGTATTCTTACAAATAGCCACCGATTTGAGAACTGTAGGGGCTGAGGCATGCACAAATATGCCCAAGTCAGTTTTAGTTTGGGCTACCTTGGAATCCTCATGGTGGGTACCCTATTCCAGCACCAATAGAATCATCTGGAAGTTACTTCAGCTCTGCTTGTGCATGATATACATTGCATGGTCCTTGAAGCAGAGACACAACTGGAGGCATCCAGGTAGACAGGTCACTGTTAAAGTCTTGGCAGGGCCCAAAGGTGTTTGTGATGGTGCACTGGGGATGCTTCTGGAGATGGGAGAGGTTAAAGCAGAAGATACTGTATGTTCAGAGAGCAGCTTTTAGATTTCCCAGGTTTTTTTAAACCTTCAATATCCTTCTCTGTTCTATACCCACTCCAGAGCTGGTCATGGGTGCCAGACTAGCTCAGCAAAGGATTCTTCATTTGAGGCAAAAGTGCACCCACTCCTCAGGGAGATGGAGCCGTGCCTCCTGGTGTGTAAAACCTCAACATCCTTGAGCCCATTAAAACCAGATCCCCAAAACCCAGCCAGGAACACTACCTTTGGATGGCCATCCTTCTCCCTTGCAGCCCATCCTTTGTACATCAGCTGAATTCTTCCTCAGGTGTTGGGACACCAGTGGTCCTTTGACTTACGGAGTGCAAATGCCCTATTTTCCTTCTCCAGCCAGGGCAGTGCCTGCCTTCCCCAGGCCATGTGATGGGACAAGGGCCCATTTCAACTCTTCTGAATACAACTGCTCCAGTGTGGGTGAGGTATTTAAACTGTGTTACACCAGTGAGTCAGACATGGTGTGGGAACACACCTCTGTGCTCTGATGGCTGAGGCTCGTCTAGAGGAAGCAAAGCGTGTTTTTTCCTCCTCGAGTTTGTTCCTGAATTTTATCCTATTCCTATTTTAAGAAAATACATACACTAGTTCAAGTAGGTAAAGCAGTCTGCTGCAGACTTCAACAGGGATCTCTTAGTTTCTCAACAGTATTAAGGTGGCGAATGAGCTGCCATGGCTCAGTGAGCACCTCAGAAAGGATGCTTGTCAAGTATAAAATAATGTTAACAAATTAAAGTAATTAAATTTAGGATGTGGTATGTCAGAAGTCAAAGAAAAATGCAGCTGCTGGCATCATATTTGGGTGGTGTTTGTCACATAGTGTCAAGGGGAATCCCAATAGATAGAAGGATCTTTCACTGTGCACAGAAAATGAAACTTTCATGGTCATCATAGGTTATAAATGGGACCGTTGTTGACTTTCTTCATGCAAAGGTTTCCTGCTCCCCAAAAAAACATCAACAGTCCCTGAAAAAAAATTCACCCTAGCAGATTTTCTCCCCATCGAGATGCCCTTTCAGGGGCAGCCATGTTTGGTCCAAGCCCGGACCACAGTTCAGTCATCAAAGTGCCCTTTGTATGTCCCTCAAAAAACAGTTTATTCTTCTCCGGCAAACAACACCATTTAGCAGTAGCTGGAGTAGCTGACTGGGCTCAACTTAAAAAACCAGATGTATTTGAATCATCTGTCAAAATCAGAGGCCAGAACTTGATCTACAGCAAGGTAATGAAAAGAGTCACTCATACATTAATAGCGCTGAGCCGTAGGAGCGCCGCAAATCACGGAGTGGGATATTGTATGATTGTGTCAACGTTACTGATATCCTGGGGCCTGTTACTGAAACACGCGCTGATGAAAGGCTTCATGTGTGCACTCAGAAACAAGCCAATGAAGTCCTACTCCTTGCAGGAAAACAAAAACAAGATCTGAAAAGGCAGTACAATGTTAAATAAACAGTCTCCTGTTACTCTTTTTGCTGCCACTGGAGCAAGACACTGGACTCGAGAGACTTTTTTTTATTATTTTTCTAAACCTTTTTTACAGACTTAACAGCCTACCTCCAAGGTCATGCCATCGAGAGGCAGAAGTGATGACTCAGATGCCATCAGTGAATTTGACACCCTGTCCTGTGCTGCCATTATTTACAGCTGGTTTTATAGCCATGTTTTTGAGGCTCTAGCTGAGGCAGAGCCCTGGTGCTCAAAGTCTTGTACAAACACACAGTGAGGACAGTCCTAGCCAAAGAGGGCCTGACTGTAAAAGGGGACTGCAAAGTGCATCTCACAAATGGCTAGTGGTATGCAGACCATCTCCAGGAGGTACACAAAAGCATCTCTCTGCAGGCTGGAGGAGATACTTCCCTGTTGCAGCCAAGGAATCCCCACCACAACATCAAATTAGGGTACCTTTGAGAGGAAATGTAATGGGGGAAGCACTTGGAGGCATCAGTCAGGAGTCTGTATTTGGAGGCTCTGAAATATGTGGCAGGAACAGAGAGGATTTGGCACAGTCTTGTGGTTGTGTGATGGTTTGTCTTGATCTAGAGTGTTTTCTGCTCTGTCTAGTGGTCTGAAGTTTGACATCTGTGGTATGAATGTTATGAGCAACAGTGACAAAGGTGATGAAGGACATTGTTAGGATCTCACTGAAAATTAGAGGCTTAATCAGGAATAAAACCCAGACCTCTTCAGACATATGTAGATGTCAAGGCAAATGTGTGTTGAAGGATGCAGTTGGCCTCTGGTAAACATCACCCTCATGATATTCTCATAGGATCTGAATGATCTTCTGGTGAATAGATTAGAAAGTACAGAATCAGATCTGCAGCTAGCACCCATCAGGAAAGCCAGGTTCTCTTGACTTGATATAGCTGTCAAAATTTGACACCAGCCTACACCAGCTGAGGATTTGGCCCTCTATGCTTGGCGAGGGATTTACAATGAAAGAATGTGCCTACACTTTGGCAGCTTGCTCTTTTTTAAAGATCATGATTCGTTCCGGATTGGTAATTAAGTTTAGTTCTTTCATTGATAGGAACTGCTCTGACAGCTGCAAATCATAATAAAATGCATTTCTGCACATTTGTGTCTACATGCTTGTGCATTTTTGCTGTTGTAGCCAAGAGTATAGTCAATGACTTATGTACATTACGCTGTATCTTGAAATTGTTCTTGCAAACAGCCAGTGCTTACGTGATCAGGAATGCTGTGTTCTACTAAAGACACCTTCACCTCCCTCCTGGAAAAACCTGTCTCCAGATAGGAACATCTTCACCTAGAATGTCAGTCAGATCAGGCCCTGGGTTAGCTCAGGGGCTACAAACTCAGAATTAAGTGGTTATTTCTTCTGATGTGCTCCCTCATGCTGCAGTGCATGACCCATGTTGCCCTGTGGGGACCAGTCCCAGAGAACCTGGACTATTCTCCCAGGTGCAGGATGGAGGCTGGGGAGGAAAAGAGAGAGTTATCAGCGGCTGAGTAATGTAATCCAACTCTTCCCAGGAGTGGTGGCAGATTGCTAAGTGAAAGCAAAAGAAACGCTGTGGGCAATGCATCCTGCTGGGACAGCTTATCCCAGCTGGGAGCACCAGCTAACTGGGATAGCGTTCTCAGCAGAGACAAGGAAAAAGATTCAGAGCAGCTCCTGAGCTAGGGCTTGTGCTAATCCTGATGTGAAGACAAGCCTGAAAGAGCCCACCCCCATTCTCAAACATGTGCTGAAAGGCTTACATTTGCATTTAGATAGTAATCACAACTAGAAATGCCGTCAAAATGTTGCTTCAGATCTGGAAATGCAGCATAACTCAAAGCCAGCCAGATGCTGCCAGCCCCATTTCCATTGATGGAAATTAAGGTTTCCCGAAAACTGAATGGAGGATAACAGCGTGCTGGTTTTAGTCCTCCTAGGTGGTGATGCTGGTTGCTTGATCTAGTGTCTGAGCATGCAGCAGAGAGTCTCCGCAGCTTCACATTTGGCTATGGTGACTGATAGCCACATCCTTGAACCCCACATAACCCAGTCTGGTAGTCTCTGATAGATCCTCATGATAAAACCCAGCTTCAGTGTGGATTTATTTTCATCCCTCTAATGAAAATGTTTTGATGCAGTTTACAGCATGGTTTAGAAAGCAGGAAATTTAAAACCAGCTCAATGTACCATAGGCTTGAATGCAGTCATTTTCTTTCAGCCCACCCAGCTGGGGCGAGGGCTGGTGAGAGATGGAAAAGGCAGTCTAGGGGCTTCAGGAATACTTTCCTCACTATACTGGTGAGTCATTCCTCAAAGAAGAGAGAGTTATCTACAATATCTCCCCCTGGCTGTGGGTGACAGCCTGTCAAGCATTTCAGTAATCCCCAAAACCTGAATGTTATACTACCACAGGCTGAAAAAGTACAATTAAAATGCAGCATTATGGTGGGAGAGAAACTATCAGCTATGTTTGCTTGGATATGGAAACTGCAACATTTACAATACGCATCAAACAAGCTGCTATTTTTTAAAACTTATGTCATCTAATATATTCATCAGGCCTTACATTTCACTCTTAAATGATTAGCCTCAACAAGTCATAGATCTGGGGACATAGAGCTGAGTGGCGGTAGATGAAGGAGGATATATAGGAGCTGAGTCTTCAAAGAGACGTCTATGTCCATGTTAGATATGGATGTGGGTGCTGGTGCTGGGCTGTTGGAGAGCTAGGCACAACCTGTCTGTCAAACAAGGGACTTCTCCTAACCTGGGATTTATTTTCTGAATGTGTCCTGCTAGAGCTGATGATGCACAACGAACTTCTAGTGAACAGACACAAAAACGCCCCCGACTTGCTTTGTTACAGAGAGATAGGAAAACACAGCACAAGTCCCACTCTACATCTGCCAGAAGAAGGATTTAGATCTGAATCCAAAACTGAGAACTACCAGGCTGTTAGGTGCAAAATATGGGGCGAGATCACCCGCTGGGGAGCATGTCCTGCTGCTTCTGCTGGGATGAGAAAGGTTATATTCAGGCCCCTGCTCCTGGGGATTTCAACTGCTGGCAGGTTCGTCCCAGCCCAGGATTAAGCACGTTGGGTCCCTGAGGAGGACGGTGGTGACACCACACCGTGGTCACCAGCACATCCTATGGCTGGCCCAGGCAGCTCCCTGTCCAGCGAAATTACACCATGCCCCTTGTTTTAAGGTGCCCAGGGCTTTTAGTGCCCTATGCCTTTTCCAGAGTCAAGCACATCCCTTAGTTCATTCTGGGCAGGGGAAGAAGGTGGTATGAGCATGTCTTACTCCCCCATGCCTTTGCCCCATCTCCTAGCATGCTGTCACCACTGGTAAATGTGAAATAGCTTTTAAAATCCTAGTTTTCCCTGTCAGAGCATCAGCTGGAATTTGAGTTTAGAAAGCTAACAGGAGCACTGGTTTTAATTTTAAGGGAGAAAAAACAACCTTCCTAAGTTTGAATTTGTTTTCCAAGTTCCAAGACAGCAACCACATCCTCCCTGTGTTACTGCTTCTGCTTATCTGACAGACCAGGTCATGCTACAGGGATAAAACAATATACCTTCAATGCAGAGGTCTCACATGTTTATTGGGACCAGATACATCCCTAGCCTACTCAATATGTATTTGAAAACATCTCTTTTTTTAGAGTTTCTTTGATGGCTGGTATTGGGGTTGAGTCCCTCACTTCTTCAGAAAAAAGTGACCTTTAAGTCTCCAATTTTGAAAGCTGTTCCAAACCATGGAGCCCCGAGTGCCAAAACCTTTTCACATTCAAATCTCTTTCAAGCAGAACAGGGGGAGGAAGACCAGAGTTAGTGCACTCAAATGACCTCATTTGCCACATCAGAGCACAGAGCATTTATTCTATAAAGAGCATCAGTATGTATGCAGTATCCACGATGTCTTGTTAGCCAGATTTTTCAATACTACTACTAATAAGCCAGCTTTTATATGGTATGGTTTGGCTGGAAACAAACGTATAAATTCTACAACATGCAAAATTTGGAAATCCTGATCAGCAAAGCCACTCTAGCACATATGTAAGTTTAAGTACACAAATATGGAGACCATCAAAACTTTCCACAGAAGATGTTTTTCAGCAGAAAATTAGATGTTAGGTATTTCAGGGCAAGAGGTCATTTTTATTTTTTTTTCCAGAATTAATTGATTTGTGAAAGTTCTGCTTTTTGAGGAAAATGCCAAGTATTCTTCCGTAATTTAAATACTTACTTTGAAAAGAAAGTGTTTAGATTCAGCTTGCTTAC